>PYXC01002821.1:6400000-6434456 GCA_015244755.2 Tenualosa ilisha
AGATGAGCTCATTCTAGAAAGCTATGCGCTACATTTACTTCCTATGAACTTCCTAACACACAGAGAGAAAGAGAGAGAGAGAGAGAGAGAGAGCTCATTCACATGATGATGATAATGATGACTTCCTGTATGAATGCTTCCTCTCCACCTCATCTACCACCCACACCAGTCTTTCTGAGGACCATTTTAAAACATGAACCTTTTTGCCCAGCAACCCAGAGAGAGGTCTTACTTGTGTATCTGTTGAAATGACAAAGGGACAGATGGAGCAGCAGGACATGTGATGCAGTCAGGACACGGCTCTGCACAGGCGCAGGCATGGGCACAGGATGGGCTTTCAAAGCAGGCCTGGCTGGTTATGACACGCCTTTGGCACAGGAGAGGTCCACACGTCTGCTGCAGCTGGTGCTGTGATGGCTGGCCTAGATTAGAGCCAATCTGAGCTAGTCTCAGATTAGAGACATGCCCCTTGGGGGGCAAGAGGGACGGGGCTCATCTGACACGCAAAGACACACACACACAAACACACTCATATGAATGATACCCAGAGAGTTGCTGGTTCGAGCCCCAGCTTCTCCTGACCCCATTCAAGTGTGCTTGAGCAAGACACGGAACCCCAAACTGATCAGTGAGCAGGCTGGCACCTTGCGTGGCAGCCTCTGCCACCGGTGTGTGAATATGAGAGTGAATGGGTGAATGTGAGGCAAATTGTAAAATGATTTGAGTAGAAATGTGCTTTATAAACGCAGTCCGTTTACCATTTATCATGTTTCATTTGACGTCGGCAATGGTGGGCACACACCATTAGACAACACATGCTCACATGAATGATATGGAGGAGGAGCTAATCTCAGATTAGACTCAACCTCACGTGAATGGCATCTATGGAGGAGGAGCTAGTCTAGAGAATGAATGGATGACATACAGAAAGGAGGCTTTAATGAGAGATTGAGAACGCTGCCTAACATGGATGATCTCAACAGTCAAAATGGCCCCTCTTTGAAATGTTACCGATGGTGGAATGTAAAACCCTTTAGGAGAGGAGGAGAAGGGTGTTTAATTACAGTCCACTAGATATCAGATTACCACCAATTTCAGCTCAGTAGAAACCACCGGAAGCCTCAGACCTGATCAATGAGCTGTCTCCTCTCTTTCAGCAGCATGCACTGCTCTGTGTGTGGGTGGGTGGTGTGGGTTTTGGGGGGGGGGGCTGGGGGGGATGTGTGTGTTTGTGTGTGTGTGTGTGTTCATGTGTAAAGGATAACACTGTAACCATTAGCTGACCCCACACAGAGGTCAAAAGTCAAGGTCAAATGTCGCTGACAGAGGAATTTCTGTATCATCCAAGAGGACAAAAAGGTCCATTAACCATGTGCCAGTATTCAGTTATTCAGCCTCTAGTTTTGGCCTGCAAGTGTGAAATAATCTCAAGATAAGCCTCTGGCTACTTTCCCAGTTATTGCAGACGGGCACTGAAGCAAGTGAAGCAAGTGAAGCAAGTGAAGCCTTAAATCAATTAGGGAACAATTTCAACAACAAACAGATTCGAGAACCGACGAGTGTAGACCTGCCACGGAGCCCGGATTTAAACACGGTGTTCTCTCCGCTCTGTTTCTCGTGCAGAGAAGAATCGTCTGCACTTGCTGATGAGCAAGAAGACTAGCAGCCCACAAGCAAAAAAGAAAAAAAAAAACATTTGAAATCCTTTACTTGGAAAAAAGTTGAACCGTTACTTTGGATGAAAGCAGTTGGACTGCTGTGGTACGCCAAGCTTGATGTGACAGATAAAATGGTCAATTTCATAATGCCAAAATTTCACAAGGTTTTCATTACTGGAATAATATACAGAAAGACAGACAGAGAGACAGACAGACAGACAGACAGATAGAAAGATAGATAGATAGATATATAGATAGATAGATCGAGTGCTGACCCAGAGGTAGCATCACACCAAATAAGCTAGTCTCTAAGAGGAGTTTAATAGCCATGCATGAAATTAAAACACCTCCTCAGTCAGTCCACTGAGCCTAAGACAGTAGCCTGTCATATTCTCATCACACTCCCCAGCCTCAAGCCTGTGCTGTACTGTGCTGTACTGTGCTGTACTGTGCTGTGCTGTGCTGTGCTGTACTGTACTGTGCTGAGGGTGATCAGCATTGTTTGTGATGGACGTTTATTTAAGGTCCTCCTCTCTGACACACATTATCATGTAGATCACAGAGCTGTTAGGGACACAGAGCTGACACAGGAGTTTGGACAGGCTGTGTCCGGTGTGTGTGGGTGTGTGTAGGTGTGTGTGTGGGTGTGTGCGAGTGTGCACATATATATATATATATATAGCCCAGATGCACACACAGCATTAATTCCCATCCGGCACTGCACACATCACAGTCTCTCAATGTTCCCTGCAATCAGTTCCCTCCCCTCCTCCAGAGGCTGAACTGACTGCCAATCCCAAGCCTTAAGCTCATGAATATTCAGGAAGCACAAGGTGTGACAGTTAATGGATGCTGTGGAGGCCTGATGAATATGACCATCAGACACACAGTGATTAATAAAATAGGGATGGAAAGTAGACTGTGTGCACAGCAAAGCTACACACTCCGAACCTGCACACATGCACAGGACGTAAACTACCGAAGCTGCACACACACACGCACAGGATGTAAGCCACCGAAGCCACACACACACACACACATACACACACACACACAAAACACGTTAACAACCAAACACACAAATCTGAACTATGCTAAAAAAGACTTTGCTAAAAAGGCTAAACTACAAAACTCTAACTAATACAGCCATACCTGTTCAACGCATAGGCAAGAGGAATAGGAAGAAGAAGAACAAACAAAAGGCCCTGTAAAATATGCTACAATATCAACAACAAGCCATAAAATGCAAGGTGCCCTTACAATAATCAGGAATGATGATGTAACAAAACATCCAATCATATAATCCCTAATAAAAGTGTCCAGTTGATCATAGGATCAAGATGAAAGGATTTAGTAAGTGCGTATATGATCAGATGAAAGGATGAGAGTGTTATCATTGTTTGACTGAATATAGTGTCAAGAGGGGGATTTGGAAGAGGTGTGTTTGTACCACCAAGGACAGAACAACCTTATCTTCTGTTTTATTTAGAGCCAGCCTGAAAAGACTCCATTTGATCCAGCTCTTCAAAGAAGCCCAGGAAAGACAGAAGGAAATTATATTTCTGTGCCAATGAACTGAGAAAAACAAAGATCAGTGAGAGAACTGGGAAGAGTCCATCTGTCATTTAATCGTGGTATTAAGAAAAACTTATCTCCTAATTACGAAACGCTTACTTTGGAAAACCGTGAGCAAAAGTGAGACACAATGGAAGCCTGAGGCAGAGGCGTGGGAGCGGACTGGCTAAAGAACAAGTGCAACGAGACGGAGACAGGTCAGACAGAGGGCGGCGGAGAAACAGCTCGCTCGCTCGCTTGCTCGCTCGCTCGTTTCGCTACCCAGTGTGGATGCGCTCTGGTGGATCCTCCATGATCAGAGCCGTTATCTTCTCTCCTCGGCCGCTGTGCGCACGCCCACACTGGCTCTTCCATGTGCTTAAAATAAGCCCTCGACACCTGAGAGTGTGTTTAGACAAATAAATCTGCATTAACGAGAGACAGTGGAGGACTGCGTGGTGTGCTCCATTTGGATGTTTGGATTGCGGTTTCCAGTTTGTCATCATGCCTCTCTCTATCTCTATCTCTCTCTCTCTTTCTCTCTGCGCTCCAGTGATGGGTGACTGGGCAAATGCAAGTCGTCTGTTTCCCTGGATGATGACATTTAAGGAACTTTCTTGCCTGTGCCCATAAAAGCTGCCGACGGCAAGAAAAAAGGGAAATAAAAAAAGCACAGGGCAGGAGCTGAGAGACTGGCTGCATCGTCACTTCCCCGTCACTGTGAAATCAATCCTTATTTAGACCGACAATGTGGAGAGAGCCGTCTACCAGCCACGCTGAGAGGGAGAAGAGGTGCCACTGGTACTGACAGACAAGAGGTACTGACAGGAGAGCAAGAGAGAGAGAGAGATGAAGGGAGGTGGATCATGAGGAAGAGGGAAACAGAGGCACAGAAGTAGAAAAAAAGGGAAGGGGGACAGAAGAAGACAGAGAGGGAGAGAGAGAGAAAAAACAAACGAACAGAGACAGAGGATGACAAATGAAGTGCAAGAGAGAAAGTGAGAAGGACAAACAGACAGAGGAAGAGGCTGAGAGAGATGAGAGCAAGAGTGACAGAGAGAGAGAGAGAGAGAGAGAGAGAGAAATGGCCATTTCAGGTGAGCAGAGAGAGAAAGACAAAAATGTAAGAGAAGCAGACAGACAGAAGGAGACAAAGAGGAAGAGCAAATGAGCCCAGTGAGAATGTGCCTCCAGCAGGCCATCTGCCCTCGTCTCCCGCACTCCTAACCCTGGGGAGAGAGCAGGCGAAATCAGGGGGAAATACCCTTGCTCTTACACACACACACACTCTCTCTCTCTATTTTTCTTCAAAATACCATCATTTCCTGAGTCACGCCTGATGGCTCAGGAGAAAGGCTTTCAGAAAAGGTTACTTTTGTGTTGTTCCCAGACCTTGTTTTCAGGCTCACTTCATATAAGAGTTTTTAATGCCTTGCTCTATTGTGGATTCCAATTTGCTGTATTATTACACTGCAATGTTATGTCCTGTTTCCATATCTTATCATCATATATTTGCCCAGATCATGTTTCCAAAGACTATGATATAAATCAAAAGCCTTTGGCACCATGTCCAGTGTGACGTGGGCAAAATGAATCACTGAAAGCACAAAGCAGAAGTGCCCTCACTTGATGGTAGCTTGTTTATATTATATTGGTTTGGCTAGACAGTGCTGCTAGGCCAACAATATCCATGGCTCAGTAATACCATGCTAACAAGTAGTGTCAGATGATCTTGGAAACAAGCTGAACATGGAAACAGACTGTCCTGGCCAAACGAAACACTAACTACTGGTCCTCTAGCACACAATCCACAGCCACCAGCAGACAACAGCAAACCAGTTCCTGCTGATGCGTGCTGTTTCTGAGCAGCAGCATGGCTATATCCCCTATCTGCCCCTGACGAGGCTGGAGCCAGGAGTCTTATCACTGGGAGGGACTGATAAGAGTAGCCAGCCACGCCAGGCCCAGACTCCAGGACCCAGTGCTTCCCAGCTTCCCTGATAACTTCTCTTCTCTTCTCTTCTCCTGGGCTCCACCGTCTCGTCTGCCAAACACGGCAGATGGAGAGGCTGCAGTCCTGCACCACACCCCGCTGACACACACACACACACACACACACACACACACAAACACACATATCCAGTCATACACACACACACACACACACACACATCCAGTCACACATACACACACAGCACACATACACAGCACACTGATGGCTAATGACTGTGGTTCAGCCAAACCCACAAAGGCAAATGTTGTTGTTATCATATCGCTAAATTTGGAGGTTGGAGGGACCTTTATTTTGACAGGCTCGAAATTTGTGCTTTTGAAAACAGCGCTGCCATTGCTAAGACAACAAAATCCAGTGCTGTGACATCATGGCCCTCTCGACAACACTCCCCCAGATACAGAAATGACTTCAAACAGCTTTTCCAAAAGCTGCGACCCTTCTTGTTAGCATTATGCTAATTGACTTTATACAGGCCTGGAACATTAAATATTGACCACCTTTTCCATTTAATCAGTCAAAATACAACAAAACAAGAGATTCAGGTCTCCACAGATGTTTCCATGAGGCCATATGTGGAAATGACAAAGCATTATATATTTACGCAATTTCATTAATAAGACATGGCGACACAGTGACTGCTTAAGAGCTGCTGTTAGTTTATGGGAAAGGCTCCACGGACTAAAAAACTATTGGCGCTGATGATAACACAGGAAGCCAGCCTTTTTCAGGGTAATAGAAAGAGACAGAGGGAAGACTGTAGGGGACTGTAGGGGATTATGAAAGCCACACACATAAATGCATTATCGTCGCTCTGAAAGTTAAGCAAAACACAGAATTCAGTCACAGTGTCAATGTCGTAGTAACAGCACTGGGGCCTAATTGGTGGTGGTGGTGTAGGCCTACATAGCTGGGAGCTGCGTTATAAAAGAATAGAGACATATAACTCTAGTTTGGGGGGGGGGTGTCAACTGGGCAAAAGGGGTTGTGGGCTCTTTTGGTTCTTGATTGTGTGTGTGTGTGTGTGTGTGTGTGTGTGTGTGTGTGTGTGTGTGTGTGTGTATGTTGGGGTAGGAATACTTTAGATACTGCCCTATCTACACTCACTAATACTGTCTCTACATTTTCAGACCCTCCTATCTCTACCACCCCATCACACATGCAGGTTGATAGATGTAGATAGAAAGAGAAAGAGAGAGAGATTAAGTTTAGCACTGTTTGGTATGGATATATCTGCCAATGATGGCCAGGCCTAAAGTGGTGTGTGCCTTTAAATAGTAAATTGGTTTGTGTGCCACCATCAGGTCAGCCTTCTTCTCTTTCTCAGCTTTCAATTTTGGTAACCTGAGGGTAGATAGATATGACTCAAACGTCCCTTCAAATGATGCGAAGAACAAATGAGCAATAAGCTAAAAGAATACAATAAGCTAAAAATCGAACGCACCCTCACACAACCTTAAATCTCTCTGTCATGGAAAATCTATTCCTATGTATTATATATCTACAACCCTATGAAACAACCTGGCTGTAAGTAATTGAATCCGTGCCCAGTTTACGTTAACACAGAATCCTGGAGAGAATCCTGGGGTAATGACAAACCTGACCCAGTTATGGGCTAAAATCCCCCGTTTCCCCTGGTCTTTTGGTTCTGTCCTGGTACACCGTGTTCTGAGGCGGATCTGAGCATAACAGTGAGGGAGGGGGGTGGCAGTCTCTCTCTCTCTCTCTCTCTCTCTCTGTCTGATGAGGTTAACCCACTGCCTTGTCTGTCTGGATTGACGGGAGGAGGAAAGCCTGAGGTATGAGACTGCTTCCTTTTATAACATTTCATATTTGGTCTTATGATAATGTCATATGAGAAATGTCGCCACATTAGGCAAAGAATCAACAAAAACCTACATGCAGGCTTTATAATATAGCAATACCATGGCGTGCAGTAACAGTAGCAATCTGCAGCCATTTTTGAACAGTTACAATTGTTCAGGGTTAAGATGAAGGCTAAAGTAAGGAGTATGGGATATGTAGCATGAGACTGATGTTATATACAGCATGTGCTGTGTTACAATGTGTCTCCCAATTGCAAAAACCCCACTTTTGATACTCTTCAAATACTTCATTAACATAACACTGGACCTTCAGTTAGGCCTGTAGCGTGTGTTAGGCCTAGTACACTGGGAGACTGTCTTAAGGAAAGAGGATGGCGTCTCACTGATCCAAACCACCAGCAGCAGGAGCAGCAGCAGCAGAGCCCAAAACAGAATCCCCCTCCCTCTTCCTCCTCCTCTTCCCATACATTTGCTTAGTCCTTGTCTACTCTTCCTCCTCCTCTTCCTCCATTCCCACTCTGCAGTACAGTTATTGCTGAGTCTCTGCCCTACCCCTACCTTGCCCTGCAAGATCGCTTGCAGAAGCTGAGTGAATCTAGACAGAATTTAGCCCAGATTATGGCCAGATCTCAGAGCTCAGCGTTCAGTCCAGCAAGATGTTACTTGGAGAGCGCACACACACACACATACACCCACACACACACACACACACACACACACACACACACACAAACACACACACACACACACAGTCTAAGCAGTGTATGCTGCTGAAAGAGAGGAGACAGCTCATTGATCAGGTCAACTTCCAGACAAAGATCAGAAATAGAGGCTGAGAGAGAGATAGTGTCTGATGCAGATGAACAGAGCTATGGCAGATGGAGGCCTGATCTGGCATGTGTTTGATGGAGATAGAAAGAGGCCCTGTGAGGCTTGATGAAGTGATAGAGAGGCCCAGTGTGGTCTGCATCTGAGCAAACATGGGCCAGATCAGGACCAGTTCCAGAACAACAGTCTGGACATCTGGAAGGAGCAGACATTGAGAATCAGTGCTGCTGCTGGGTGGGGAAAGGCTGCCGCTCCCCCCTCTGCATGCCTGAGCCCATTGAAAGGTCAGGCCTCCCGACGCCCTGCTCCACACCCAGGAATGCACTAGCTCCCAGTTCACACAGTGGACATACTTGTGTTTGTCTAGCTCAGAGGGGTCTATCAAGCTGTGTGTTTGAGTGTGTGTGCATGCACGTGTGCCTTTGTATCTGTGTGACATATCTCAAAGTGTTTGGACACAGTAGGGACAAACATACTTGCTTAGCAGTGAGAAGCTGACCCCAGTGACTCTGTCACTGCTGTGCTTTGTCCAGGAAGCCTCGGAAAGGAGATGACGAAAGGCTCTGGCAAGAGACATAAACAGCCAGCAACTGCGCTTACATTTCCAGTCAGTCTTTCAGCAGATGCTTTTATCTTAAGAGACTCTACGAGGCCACTACGAAAAACAAAGGAACTGTGTATATTTCAGTAATAGTTCAGAGATTTTATGACCATACTGAGGAAAGACAATATACCCATACATGTTCATAGACAGATTCGTATTTTATGTTAGCCTTCTAGTGCAAAAAATGCAAGCTAAAGAAGGAGGCACTGTTGTATAAGCATGCATAAAGACCTCACACCGACACAGTAAGGCAGAGGACAAATCATGTATCTAAAAGAGTCATTCCTTGTATCTTAGCACACAAAGAGAGATTGGCTGAGGCTACCAAAACAAGAGGAGAAGTTAAAGCCATAATCAGTTTCTAGAAAGGCCTGCTGACGAGCTCAGTGCTTGCGCTGTGGGTCCCAGTCCAGGCTGAAGAGCTGTGTGCTCCGAGACAGCATTTCAATGTGGGCCGAGTCAACACGACAAGAGGCACATCCAGTCTGGGAACCAGTCCATCACATGCCACCTCTTCTGCTCCTGCCAAGCACGCAAGCCTGTGAGCACAGATCTGGCACTCTGGGTGTGTGAGTGTGTGTGTACACGTTTGAGTTACAGAACAGAGCCCAGGAGGATACATATATTGGCATGATTTGTGACTGTGTATGTATCTATTTTTGAGCTTATTTTAAAGTGTGTGTGTGTGTGTGTGTGTGTGTGTGTGTATGTGTGTCTATGTAATTGCAACTATGTCAATGCAATAACTGCATAAGCAAATAGCAAGCTGGGCTAAGGTGGGGAAGGTTTACTGTCCTGTTTCGTCCCCCCTTAACTAAGTGTGCCTAGGACCAGCACCACACTACTGCTCAGCTGCTGAGAAACTTACCTGCCCTCCAGTGGTAAAACTTCACACTTCCCTAAAACCACTATGTCAATATTGTCCCATCACCAAAGTAATTCTGTAAGCTCAGGGGATTGGACAACCATCATTTAAAAATCTAAACAGAATTGTATCAACCCAAACTAACCAGCTGTTGCTCCAGGGTCTAATTCTGCTGCCCAGATTGTAAGAGACTTTGCAGAACAAGACCATACCTGTCAACCTATGTGGATTTTTCTTCCTGTTAATTACGAGACAAGCCAGCAATGAATACTTAACTTCCCTCCCACACTCTGAAATGCAGAAGCACTTAAAGAAATGGAGTTATTCATATTTGATGCTTAACAGGTTGTGTCAGTGGTGGTGTGTGGACGGGTGTGTTGAAACCACACCACTGAACTGGCTGGGGAGGAGGAGGAGGAGGAGGAGGAGGAGGAGGAGAAAAACAGTGAAGGCTCTCAGCTGCCATAACAACTGGGCAGGTGGGTGAGTCTGCACAACACTCACAGAAACATGAAATCGTGAAGGTCAAGGGAAAAACTGACTCATTCTTTCTCTCCTTTCTCATAGGAAACTAACCAGGCTCCCGAACTCCAAAGGTTCTTACATGGAATTAAAAAAAAAACTGTTCCATGGCTTGCTTCAAAATGACCTCACAAAAAGTTCTAGAAATACTACATTTTTATAGCCTTTCAAAATGAGCCTTTCAGCTAATGAACCATAATCTATGGACACAGTGAACCAATCATTTTTATTTTAAAAAGTTTTATGTAAAATGTCAATGTAAGCATCAGTAATATTTGATATTATTGTACTAATGTGCCAATAATATCCTGTGTTTTTCACTAGAAAACAGGCACTGCTTAGCCCAACAAGCCAGACATCAAGATAAATTGCTAGCAATGCGTCTAGATTTCTAGGCTAAGCACTGCTGTGCAGTAGAATAAGGTACATTTTTATGACACAGTAATTAATATCTTGTGTCTCCTAAACTTTCCTTTATCCATAGAGGGAGGAGTGAAGTGCTGTGCTGTTCTATGGTCCCTATACTCCCTGACTATTCTGAGTTCATCCCACACCCTCTGCTCTCTCTCTAATCTGGTGACCTCATGTCTGATGGGGTATCATCCCTCCTCCATCTGTCAGCCTCTCACTCACTCACTCCCATGCAGTCCAGCAAGCTCCCCTCTCAGCTTATACATGGAGATGGCTGAGCCCTCATCCCCAACCAGGCCCTGGTCACCCAGCCCAACCTGACCTAAACAGCATCCCCATGCCTGAGCACTCTGTGAGCTCACTGTTCATTGTCAGACAGGATGGGTGTGACTGGTCACTGGAGCAACAGATGGATGAGCAGGCGTAGGATATGTCTGCCTGCCGCCATCACTTCTGCTGTCTGTCCACTTGCCTTCCCTCTGATCTGACCTGGCCCCGACGCATCCTGGGAATGAGCAGGAGTTCCAAGCTACAAGCACGTGCTGTAGCCTCAGTGGTAGGAGATGTTGTAGGTTCAAAGGTCATATGGTCATATATGTAGTCTGTGAGAAATGGACGTGGACATTTACAAAAATGCATCGTATGGAACAAGACATGGCTCCGTTAGCTGCCTCATATTTGCACATATGCATATATAGTTAAATTCTGTTCTCCCCTGTTTTAGAAAAGCCCTCGCAAATCCTACCAACAAAAAACAGCTGGAAAATCAGGAATAAAATTAAGAGGAAGTCTTTTATTTTCTGAAACAGAGGTGTGTCTGCTCCTTAGGTCTAATGGTTCTGGTTCCTCTGAGGGTCTGGCCCAGAGAGACCTAGACCTTTGGGTCGCCCCTGGCCCTCGGCTCTCCTCTTCCTGTTGGCGCTGGAACAGAGAGAGGAACCGCAGCTTTGAACGCAGCAGTGGAGCAGACAGGCTGTGCCAGCACCATTGGGTCACCCTCTGTCTCTCTCTCTCTGTGTTTCAGTCGCTCCCTCTATTCCTCTTCCTGTTCCTTCACTCTCTCTGTTGTATCTCTTTCTACAACTCTCACTCTGTCTCTCTCTCTCTCTCTCTCTCTCTCTCTCTCTCCCTGTGCCCCTCTCTTCCTGCTCCTCACCCAGCTATCAACATACCTCTTTCCTGTCAATTGTCAGTCTTCTCTCTGTCTTTTATCTCTCTCTTTTTTTCTTTCTTCTCTCTCTTTTTTGTATTAATCATCTGTCTCTCTAGTCTGTAGTCTCTGTCTCACACTCCCATGATTGTCTCTGTCTGTCTTTCTTTCCTTCCTGCCCAATATGTTCATTCTCTCTCTTTCTCTCTCTCTCTCTTTCACTCTGCCCCCCTCCTTCCTGTCCAATATGCTCCATATCGCTCTGCTGTCCTACTTTTCTCCAGCACTCAACCTTAGAGAGGCAGCAGGCAGCAGACCACTCCCTAGTGCCTCATCCACCAGGCCCTCATCACACACACACACACACACACACACATACGCACACACACACACACACACAGATATTGGGAAACGATACCATTTCAACAAAATCTGTATCTGTCACCCTGCACCTACTACACGTCTCACACAAACATAACAAATAGACCAAAGAGAAGAAGAGGAGAGGAGAAAAGAAAAGGATAACAGGGGAGAGGATGCTGAATGCCATGGAGACCCCATGTCAGTGTTGAGCCGTAGCCTAATTGCACTCTGGGGGCTGTGCTCAGCAACTCCACAGCTCCTTCTCTGGGGGAGGGGTTGGCTTCGAGACATTGAGGAGTGAGCACTACACGCTTGGATGTTTGCTAGCTCTATATCTCTTGATGTGGATGCCGTAGCAAACTTAGCAGAGGCTGTCAGTGCGCTGATGAAAAAACACCTGCTCATTACTGCATGGGAGTGAGTGTGTTACATCATCACGTTTCAAAGGGGCCCGCACCCGCTAATTGACCCTCAGCTGCTTCAGATGAAGAGGCACAGACTCATTTGAATAATCGGATAGCTACGCTAGCAGCCCTCGGTTAGCAGCCTACTCTTGCGTCTAGTGCAGGTGAGGTGCCCCTGCTCACACTCTAATGACGGGTCAATGGTCTGGACTACAGCAATGAAGAGAGAGGAGTATGTTTGGAGTGTGTGCAGAGTTAGACTTACAGTATACATACAGTATACTTGTATAGCAGTGGTTAGGCTATACTGTAGTTGTGTGTAGTTGTAGGAGACACTGTATATATATATATATATACATATGTGTGTGTGTGTGTGTGATGATCAGTAGTAGAGTAGTTGTATGTAGTTATGTATGTAATTATATTTTTTATCATTATTATAGCAGTAATCACAGTAGTAATAATAGCACTGAATTACTGTTTGGGAAATGTGCCCATCTATTCCATTACTGATTACACCCACAATAGTTATGAACTTGTTTGAAAGAGCATTAAGTCAGTTTGAAATGTACCACTACCTCAACACTGTGTCTCTCTTTACAGAGGCAGGAGAGGCACAGACCTTATGCAAAATGTGAGTAAATGTTAATGTAAAGACATGATGTATATCCGTAAGCCTTTCCCAGATTACGGCTCCCTGTCAGACAGCTGAGAAATGAAGTTTTGTTCTCCAGACATCAGCAGAGGGTGTACATTAAAAACACACACTGCAGTGGGGCTTTCATCAGATAATACAATCAATTCGACAGGAGCCCTTGAGTAGCATTGGCTGAGTCCATTACAGTGCTTAGCTTGCAGATACAAGGCCTTGAACATTAAAACTGCCTTGATGAGTTAGCCCGTCAGGCCTGCCAGTCCTCCTCCATCACTTAGCCCACTAAACAAATGCGAAACTGGGGCACAAGTCACGGCTGCTGAACTAGAACGTTCTACAGGACTGTCACGAGAATTAACCGGCACATCCTTTAGCGCTTTTAATTAACACATGGAGATGTACCCGTTAGGAGCAAACGAGCGAATGGCAGCGGTGGTGTGTGTGTGTGTGTGTGTGTGGAGGAGAAGGTGCAGGCTAAGCAAGGATTTGGGCCAAGTGTGTGTGTGTGTGTGTGTGTGTATGTGTGTGTGTGTGTGTGTGTGTGTGTGTGTGTTTTGAGGGGGGAACACCAGCGCGCTATCCCCACTAAGTAAAGCCTCCTCCCTGCTCGAGCATACTGCCCTTCCAGGCATATCCCTGATGAGGCTCAAGTTTCACAAAACAGCAGACACAACACACAGCTATAAAGTGTGCACAAATAGGCAGACACAAACCCACGTTAAGTCACATACACATACCGCACACAAGCTCGAACCTACAAAACACACATACATTTGCGCAAGCACACGCGCATACACACACACACACACACTCACACACACACACACGCTCACACACACACACACAGTTCTGTGTTCTGTGCCATCTTAACTTCCTGGCCAGATGTTTTTGTTCCTATTTCTTTTTGGAAATGGGAGAAAATTGAGACCACAGGATATTTTACAAAAAATGCTCTATCGTCTGGCAGTGCATTCCAGACAGCCTCTACTGCGCTGAATGTGTATCTTGCGCTGTAAAAACACAGCGTCAAAGACAGCCCGAATAATGTGTAGTTTGTTGTGGTATTGATAACTATTTGGTGAAAAGATTAGTTATCAAAGGTTTGTTAATGCTGCAAATTTAGACTTCCTTAAAAATCTGAATATGATGTTTTCAGTGGATGCTTATAAAGCAACTGAGACACACTCAGTCACCCTCCAGACTACATACAATGCTGTGCTATGTTACACAAAACCTTTAGTTTCCCCCAAATGGCAGCATATGGATCATAATGCATCATTAAGAAAGGAGAATTCAGTGAACTTGAACCTAAAGACACACATACAAGCATCAGTACCTAGAGTCTACTAAAGCTTTGGTCTTGGCCTGTGCAGTGCCTGCATGGAAGACTCACTCTGTTCTGTTATGTAATATTGTTAATTAGTTAGGGTAGCCCACCTCACAGACTTGCTCATTGTCAATTAATGCCTCTTAATTTGTCCACAGTACGACTGTCAAAAATATGCTGTTCTCTGTCTCTGTCTCTAGGAGAAAAACCAAACATACATCCTCGTTTAGAGAGAGGACCCATCTGCCTGAGGGCTCCCCGTGTGTGTGTGTGTTTGTGTGAGTGTGTGTATGTGTGTTTGTGAGTGTGTGTGTTGTGGGTGCACAGAGGAAAAGGAAAAGAAAACATAACATGGCTTTTACATTCATACAAACAGAGATACTAAAGCACAGAAAAAAGCTTGATATGATACAATGTCATCTTTATGCAAAGTCACTAACTGAAGTGAAGAAACAAAGCCAGTGCTGCTGTGATGCTGACAAAGCCTTCCAGTACAGAAGAGAAATTCTGGGAAGAACACAAAAGCTTTAATCGACCATACAAATCTGCCACCCTTCCTCGTCTCTCTGCCAAGAGAACTCAATGAGACGACCTGAGTTCTACCTCCGAGTACGGGGTTATGCCGTGCCTGAGTAAGATAACCATCATCTTATACTTCAAAGACAAGCCATTGTGTGAGACACATTCCTATAAAATGACATGGCACGGTGTTATGGTTATGGTCTGATCTATGACTAGTTACACAAAGCTCCATCTGACTTTTCACACCAAACAATGCAAAATCCTTCAACTCTGTATGTGTCGTACAGAAAGATTCTTAATGTCTCAGTTCAAATAAAAATATGAAACTGGCTAAAAAAGACTCAATATTTATTCCTTCTACCTCATGCCCTTCACACACAGTTCTAATCTAAAAGAGTGCATTAGACAGAAGGTCACCTGCTTTATATTGAGCCTTTGAGGAGTCATGTCAGAAAGGCTCTTGATATTTCTCTCTTATCTGTTAAGAGAGGTCTGGAGTCCTATCATACACTCACACTTTCTGTCCACATGCCACTGGGATGGCAGTGTGTTCACCAAACATTGACGTCATTAACAACCTGTGTGTGTGTATGGGTGGGTCTGTAGAGGTCTAACCATGTCAGCAAATGGGAGCAAATAACTGTTTGTGTTTATGTGTGATATTTACATGGATATGTGTGTCCATATGTCAATTGTGTGTGTGTGTGTGACACACTCACAATTTGCAGTAAATGAGTGAACTTTGTTTGCATCTTGTATAGAACACATCAGGCATCAGAAGACCTCTCCACTCTTTAGCTGGTTTGGATGGGCTTTGACAGTTTACACGCCATTCAGTTTATGCACCCACAACAAATCCTTGGGGTTTTCTAATAAAAGCACATCCTCCCTTCACTGTGTGCAGAATGCAGTGGTTTGTGGTGGCCTAGAAAGCAAGACAAGCAGGCAAACAGATCTGAGAGGGGTGGGAGGACGGCTCCGGCACGGATTCAGTCCAAATCTGGCCCAGAATCCTCTGTTATCTCTCATATCTCCATCACTTCCTCCCAACCCTGCACCTGAGACGTGACCCTCACACACACACAGTGAGACCGAACAACAGAGCAATGGCTCACAAATATGTGATCAGACTCTGAGCAACAGAGCAGTCGCTCAGGGCAATGGCTTCAGCCCTTAAAACAAACTCCTAAATTTACAGCCCTTAATCTCGCCCTCCACCCATGTCACTATCAGACCATGACAAACTGTGAGCAATGTGTCACATACTCGCTAGTCTAAATGAATGACCGAGACGATTGCTGCTTGACAAACTTTAATTTTACACTTGATGAACAAAATCGATCCACCAGTTATGGTTCCAGGAAAAAAAATAGGATGAGTAGTTAAATGATTGAGTTCAAGTGATAAATAATCTGTGTGTAGTTTGAAAATGACTGAAAGTGAAAATGTATAATGGAGTTGCAACATGCTGTCAGAGACTCTATAAATAGATTCATCACACAAGGTATTAAGCCTAATCAAGCACTCCAGTTAGACCCTCTCACTTCAAAAGATGTCAAAATTAACATGGGGAAGGCACAGGTGTCACAGGAGTCAAGAAGGGGGGCTCAATTGGGGGGGGGGGGGGTTGCAACAGCTTAACCTGCGTACTTCAGAACAGGCTTATTAAGCTGACTGACAGGCATGCTTTACGCAACTGCAATGTCTCCAACGCATAAACACACACACACACACACACACACACACACACACACACACACACACTTCATGAACCCAGTGAAAAAGTGAGAGGCCTTTTCTTGACAGCAACACAAAATCAACCCCTGTAACTTTGTTTTGCCACAGGGCTAAAATGACAGCACCAAACAAAAGAGGAGGTTGTTTTGAAATGGATCCAATCGTGAGCATGTTCTCAAAGCAATCCAATAATGGCCTCCCTCGACAAAACACAATAACAGTGCTTTCTTGAAAATCCTCTTATAACTTAATTCCCCACAGTCCAATAAAACGGTAAGAGAAGAAGGAAAAAAAAACATCCTGACTACACAGTTAGCATGCAGATTCAGAAAAAAAACACATAAAATAATAAAATAAATCCTGAAACAAAACAAAACTAAACAAAACAAAACAAACAATCTGAATATGACAGGCTGGTCCTAGAGGACAGAGACAGTTTGGGGTAGCCCAAGTAAGTCAGCCATAAAAAGGACTGATGTGCAATACAGTGAAATCATATTACGTTCACAAGGGCAGTGGAAGGGAGAGTGGCCCTGAGAGTGGCCCCTGTCTCCAGTGCCAGTATCTGTAGCTGGGTGCTGGGTAGAGGCGCTGGGTGGGGAAGGGAGCCGTGGGCCGGAATGGGCCCCAGCAGGAAGTGCGAAGCAATGTCAGACATCTCCAGCAGTCAGCCTAATCCACGAACAAGCACAAGCAGGGGAGGGGCGACGGAGCAAATCCAATCAGGAGAAGGTGGGACAAACTGACTCCCACTCATCCATACAGAGACATATGCAAGCATGCAGTATGGGGGGACCAACATACACATGAGCAAACCTACAGTCCACATTCACAAACAACGTCAGTGAAAGAGATCAGTGAAATCAATGCAATGACTCAGCTTACACATTATGTGTGTGTGTGTGTGTGTGTGCGTGTATTTGTGTATTTTACACACATTTGTGCAGCTGTGTGTAAATGTCAATGTGGTATACAGCCCAAGTCCAAGAGGCTAAGAATGATGCTTTTACAGATCAAAGCCATCCCTTTATTCAAGAGCTACATGTGACTGTGTCCTCAGTGAGCCAGTGAGCACTTACCCCTATGCTGTGTTTTTGTTTGCAGTAAACACTGACCTCTGAGTGGAAAGACCTACTGTGGACATTACACACAGTGGAGACACATCCACACCCTTATGTCTCCTCTGCACTCTGGCTAGAGAAGGACATAATGTAATATTTGATCTAAAACATATCAGAGCAGGCATGGCAGAGCAGCGGTTATGTCACTCGATTGACAATCAGGCAAGCCAGGTTTGGTACATTACATTTACATTTACATTTATGCATTTAGCAGACGCTTTTATCCAAAGCGACTTACAACTCATCAACTATCAATTGTTCAGGGCCAGTCTCCCCTAGAGCAACTTAGGGTTAAGTGCCTTGCTCAAGGGCACAACGGTGGTAGCTGGGATTCGAACCCACAACCCCACATTATGTCTGTCTCTTTGGATAAAAGTGTCTACTCAATACCAGTCAACTTAAGTTTGATTCTAGTATTCGATCTAGATTGGTTCTAATGCAAAACAATAGAAACCAATAGATCTATACGTATGGTGATATAAGAGTATTATGCCACCATTTATCACATGAAATGCCCACTTTAGGTGTAGAGTTAAAGTGAGAAGTGAAATTATTGATCAAAAGTTGCCACTCTAAAATCTGCAGAGAGAAGATAGAGGTCAACATCCAGCACATGAACATCCTGTCTGCCTGTCTGTGTGCGTGTGTGTGTGTGTGTGTGTGTGTGTGTGTGTGTGTGTGTCTGTGTGTCTGAAAGGTGCCATCTTCCTCAATAAAGTCATACTTCTACCTGGCAATTCCTCCTTGCACTGTTGACAGTCAGTTCCAGATGGTTTGTAAAAAAAAAAAAATCCATAAAAAGTTTTTACTGTCCATAAGTTCAAGGGCATCCACAGAGGGGTTATATACTTTATGAAGTGCTTCAATCATGGATAAGAGACACACACACATTGTCCATTGCATCAATATGTGTTTTAGTGTTTTCTCAGAGCTGAGGCCCTAATTATCCTGCACATGTGGTGCTTCTCTTTTTCACCTCTGCTATAATGCCACTGAGTGTTCTCAGTCGATGCTAATTCTATCTGCCTCTTCCTGCAACCAGCATGCAACCACTCAAAGAGAGCACCCAACACAATCACACGCACACACACTGCCAAAGCCTTTCTCACGTTCACAACCTTTGCTTTGAAGAGTGTTTTAACTGTGAAACACATGACAATCCACAACATTTTCAGTCCAACTGTTCAAAGTGATGTTTCAAACTATTTTAAATTAGGCTGCAAATCAGGCAATTGCATTATTACTACACATAAATTTGACTGAATGGGAGGGAGGTTCTTGAGCTGTACAAACAATTATTTTTATAAATTAAACTGATGAAAAATTGTTGCTCTTGTTGCTGGAAATTATTAAGATTGGAAGCTTAGATCACAAGCTCTTAAATCATGCATTACACTCTAGAAAATACATTAGCTCTTGAAAATTACCCTCCAGGGTAAATCCATATTGTGGCTATATTTTGTCACCTACACCTTGATGTTTGTGAGATGATTAAAACTGACAGAATATTCCAGATCTCCCTCCCTCTGAAGGCAAAATCTCATTAACTTCACAAAAAATGGACTTAACCACAACAAAAAAAGCATGGCGTATGTGCAGCACACGTCATCTCTAGCTGAGATAATTTCCCCTGATACCATCCCACAATCCCGCTATATTTTAGAACAAAAAATGTTTATTTTGTCCTTTAATCTCAAACTCAGTGTTCTACACAAAAGTCACCAAAAAGAACAGAGGAACTGGGCCACGAGTAATAAAGTAGGAATTCTTCCTTTTGTCAATTTTCAACTTGGTACTAATTCAATGCAAATGGGGCACCCAATTTCTCTGAAACTGACAAAAGGGTCATCCTACTACAAATCCAACAGTGTTACATAATACCGGGTGCTCAGGCCATACTGTAGTGCAGTATCAGAAACTGTTCTGCAGTGTCAGAAACTCTGATCTCCTAATTGTTAATATTAGTGATAAAGTATATATAGTATATATAGATTAGTAACAATGAGTTTGAATCTGCTATTTAAAGTGAAACAACTACATAAAGTACTTTAAAGGGTCTCACCTTGTTCCTTCCACTAACCTCACACCTCTCCTGGCTCAGTCTTGAGTCTGTCCTAGTTCACAGCCTCACTGCACACCAGTTTTACAGCAGGAGCTGTCTCCCTGCTCTGCTCCAACTCCACAAAGTGTGTCAGAGTTTTTTATGACGTTCCTTGTGTGTACACATGTGTATGTGTTTGTGTGTGTGTGTCCAGTGGCTATTTTCCTATGGGAACAGACTCGCCCTCACAAGGACACACTGAGAGCTTTGAGTAATCAAACCTGAGTGACTAGTTCTGTGTCTGCACACTAAGCGCTGAGTGTCACTTCAAGCAAAGCAGACAACGCACATTAAATAGTCACATGTGCATCTTTGACTGTGCTTAGACCTGCACAAACCTTTATCGGTACCCATCAGTTATACATCTTTTTTGGTTAGTGGTACATACTGCATTTTGTTGAAAAAAAAAATCTATCTTGATCCATCAGACCATTTCAGCTCACAATATTACTCTCTCATATCTTCCAAAGCATTTTTTCCAGAACTTTGCTGTCTTCAGAACTCATCTAAAACATGGCTACAGTGTCTGAGATCCAAGCAATGGCAGAATGGCTTAACTACTGGCACAGACATTGGCACCACTGTCATTCAAACATGTCCAAAGACACCTTCAATAACATACACAAATGGTCTACTATGTGCTATGTGTATAGTTTATATTCATGAAAAATGAAGGGAAAAGGACCAGTAAACAGCTGTTCTGCAGACAGGGCTAATATGACTTGTTTTTGACAGGTAAAGTATCAAAGCTCTGATGAAAAAAAAAATTAATAAAAATCTGTTGATTCACATGTCCACTTTAGGTCACTCAATCACAGAATAATTTAGGGAAATGTTAAAGGAACACAACACTCAGAAGAAAGAGTATTGGTCAAAAGCCATTCCAGCTTTTTCGATTTTATGGTATGAGTTAGTGTGTTAAGCTTGTGCATTTAGATCCTAACCATAACAACTTCAAAGGCCTTAATGGGCTAAATGTATATAAGTTAGTAGTACAGTCAAATGTATACAATGGTCTTGATTCTTTAGTTCAAGTGAACATTGTGCGACTTCCTTTCTATACACTACACACATGCAGATGGCTATATTGGGGCAACTCTACAGGTTACAGACTCTACAGTGTTTTCCAGATAAGGGCAGGGAAAACAGGAGGCTTAAAGAATGTAAATCCTTAACTCAGCAGGCTTGAAGACCCTTTTTCTTAAATAAAAAAAGCTTTCCTCCCTCACTTACTCCTCCTTCTCTCAATGACTGACTTCCCCAAAATGTTTCATTCCTTTCTCTCCTACCCCTGAATTTTTTTTTCTCTCTCTCTCTTTTTCTCTCTCAATCCATCCTTCAACTATTCTGTGCAGGCCTGTCTTTCTTCCCTACCCCTCCCTCTCTCTCTTTTTATACATCCCTCTCCGCTCCTCTCCTCTCCTCCCCTCTCATTCTCTTTCTGTTCTACACCCTCCTCCATTCCCTCTGGCCCCCTCTTTTTTCTTTCTCTCTCTCTCACTCTCTCTCTCCCCTTCACTCTCGTGTGTGAGGGGACACCCCCTCCAGTCCCTCTGGCTTTAGGTGACCTCTCTCTCCCTCTTTCTGCCTGCAGGCAGGCCACTTAACATTGCTTCCCCACCTGTGGAGATGTCAGCAGAGCTTGGCCCACTTCAAAGTGCCGTGTCGTGATTGAGCTCTGATTGCCACATGCCACTTGACTCCCTGCATCTCCTCTCTGAAACTTTTAAGGATTGATGTGAGGCTGAGGGGTGGAGGGTGATTGGGACTGGCATGAAGGATGTGTGTATGGTGTGTGTGTGTGTGCGTGTGTCTGTGTGTGTGTTCCGGTGGGGTGGGGTGGGGGTGGGGTTTGACCTTTGATGAAACTCAACATCTGACATTCTTTTCACCCCAAACCCATCTTATCAAGATTTCAAATTATTGCCCATAGGCCTACTCCAAAGCCTAGAAATCACACAGATAATATCAGCAGCATTATGGTGTTTATACAGTGCTTTGCATTCAGATATGAATATCATTCAGATATGATATTCAGACAACGTAGAAGGTCTACAATCAGCTCAGGAAATGTAACATTTTCCATTATGAACTGGAAAGGAAACCATCTAACATGAGCCACTCAATCACATACAATAGTGTCACAATGACACAATACTGACATGATGGCAGTAGTACCACAGACATTCTGTTAAGCTCACAAATATGTAGAAGTACGTATGAAGTGCAAGTGGAGAAATGGCACACCACAGTAAAATGCTGTCTACATCACAGGACAGGACCCAGGCACAGTTGGGAGCTGAGGGCCAGGGAGAGTCCCTGTTCTGTCCTCCCTTTCTGTTGGCCTGTCGGTCAGCCCGCCTGGACTTGATCATGCAACAGCCATCATTTCTGCTCAGGCTTTCTCTGGCTAAAGTGCCTGTGACAGGGAAACAATTCGCCATGGTGACTGAAACGATGCCAGGACTAGTCCCTAAGGCCTGGACTCAAGGGAAGAGAGGGAGAGAGGGAGACAGAGAAAGAGCGAGAGAGAGAAATAGGAAGAGAGAGACTCCCGGAGAGGGTGGGCCACACTGGGGTTCCGCTTAGCTGTCCTGTCCTGATGGTCCCATCTGTCTTCCAATCACAGCACCACCCGACTCTGACAACAAGTGCCCCGGCATGGCACTGTTAGCCTACCACTCTCCAGTACTGTTTCCATTGGGACCGCATAGCCAGTTGTCACACAAATATAGCCTTATATCTCAAATCAAAGTCACTTCACTCAGTCCCTGAATGGGATCAGAGACAACAAACAGGTCGATGTCAGAGGTGCTTCAAGGGTTTCTACTGGGTAATACATAACAAAAGAACCCTGTAGATAGATCTAACTGTTATTGTTTTTATTTCCCATTCCTTCATTACCATTACTGCATGTTGTTCAACAGTAACAGGAACACTAGTGACTCAAATGGGTCTGATATAAACTGATTCAACCAACATAATATTTCCCTCTGTGGGCAGTTGTGGACAGGGTAAAAAGAGAAAGTGTGGGTTATGAGATACAGTCAAGTAAGAGAAGTGTCTCTGCACTAAAGCATTTTCTGAGAATACCATGCACAGTGTTTACAGTAATTATTGTCACGTTGAGCTCTGAGGATCACGACTGCATTGGTATATAAAGCACACTTATACACCTACTTTAAAATGCCTCAAATATAACACAAAAATACAGCTAAGGCCAAACCGAAACATGTGGCCTTACATCTGACGTAATAGACATCCTTCCAGCTGACCAGCTCTTTTGAAATATTATTCACAAATGCACAAGATGAACTGCTGTTAAACAAAATCTGACTGTAGCCATATCCGTATGGTAGTGCCCTGAATATATTATCTTATTTCAACTTTTGTAGGTCTACTTAACATTGCCCCATCAGAGGGCCAAAGCACTGTTACGTACACCCAGCTATACGCAGCTATCTGTTGTGTGCTTCTACTTAGTAATTATGTAGGCCTATCATTTTGTTTAGGTCGCATGAGGCCTGTCTTGTAACCAAAATCACCAGTCTGAGAGGTAAAGATAACGCAGGTATACTACTGGCTACTCGGTAAAGCATCCTGACGGGATGTAATACCTCTGCTGATTCTGGCAGTGTTGCCCACGAACTCCAGACACTGTCGCTACATTTGTAATCGGGGACAGATATGACGTTTTGACGTGATCACGTTAGGGCTACTGCATGTTTTGGTTGAATAACTAGCAGTCAGTGGCAGCCGGACCACCTTTTCATTCTGAGAGCCCAATCGTGATGCGTGGAGAACCTTAGTCTGATAATAAGAATGCTGGGGCGCATACGAAAAACAACATCGCTGGTATCCACATTTTCAGTTGGCCGGACATTGGCTAGAAAAGCCGTTTTGCATAACTGGACGCAGTGTGTGTTCAAACCCCACACTAACACTCTGTTTTAAGGACTAAGACAAAGGGATTTTCAAACAGGCATCCGGTTAGTGGTGAATTCGATTCAGAGCAAAAGACGCCCTTACATCTAAAATATATCACACCTATACTGTGCTCCACCCCGATGCCTTTTGCTTCTTTGTTTGCACAGCTACCTTATAAACAATAACCAAGGAAATACGCAAAAGGCAAGTTATCGAACCTTCAGCACGTTTAGACATCATACACCTGCCCGGGATACGCATTCCAACATCTGGTTATATCATACCCTATAGACAATGTTTAAGAATTGATAGTCTGCAATGAAGAAACCAGTAGACGTTCTTACCTTGGCGATTTCAATCATTATTTTCCATCTCTCTACGAATTTAGGTTATTCAGTCCTTTTGCGTACGGTTTGTTTCTACCATTTGACAAGACTGCCTTTCGCGTCTGGCTGTCGGTATCTCTCTCATCCTCATGTCATTCTCCGCTGCAGCAGAAGCGCAAGTCACGCCTACCCCTATCTCCTCCACCGTCTGACGTCAAGGAAGGACTGAATCCGCCTGCCTCTACTGCTTACTGCTCTTACCTGCGAACGCGACTGTCTTCAAGTCCATGCTACCTGCTCGCATCACTTCATAGATGACGTAAAACGCAAAAGCAACGCGGCAAATGCTACTTTTCCCCGGGTCCATACATTTAAGAATAATCCTCAGAAAAAAGAACTAGTGAGCCATGCTTATCCGCTGGACTACTGACAGTTATATCAGCTGTGTATTACTGACGTTGTAGAATATAATTTAGTATTGGTCTGCATATCTTGTTAAAAGTTCTCAAAAATGTAACGCAATAGAGTTATAGTTAGCCTATGTGCCACATTGCCCAATCAGGACCATGACAGTCATGTAGTGACGGAACGCTAGCGGCCAGTGGATGGCGTCCAATGTCTATCTGTGGCACTGCTGTCATAGTGGGGGCAACATTTAAGAGAGTACGATTCCCCCAGGATGGACCCAAAGTAGGCTGTCAGTTGAGTGAACGAATAAGGTTGGGTATGGTATACTTTTTTTGTAACAGAAGTCGCATTTGCTAGGGTAGGCTAAGTAGCAAAGTAAGCAAGAACAGACCAAATTCATATTTACGGCATAAGCTATTTTAAACTACACAAGTTTGTTTGAGTTTATAGAAGATTTTAATGCACACGGAAAACAACCAGTTCGGTTTAAATTGGGTTGGTTGAAATATCTGTATTCTGATGGTGATAGGCTAAACCAGTAAAAAAAAAAAATTAATTATTTTATGTGTTCAGTGCAAATGACACACCTTCAATGAGTAAAGAGGAGCCTCAGACGGGGTGGTCCCTTCAGAGTATCCTTTGACCAATCCCCTCCAACAAACTTGTCCGACTAGTTTTATGTGTTTGCTGGCGCAGTGAGAGGCCATCGCTGCTGTCAATCCCCGCGGTCCACCTGTTCGACGCCTCGAGCTTAATGGAATTATTTTTTTTAGAGGATCATCATCATCCTCATCTCGTCCTTGCGGGTGGAGACTATAATTAGACATGAAGACGAGTCTCTTGCCGCTGGTTTTTCTGTTCTGCATTGGCTATATTCAAAGCAAGCCTTCATCCCAGCCGTGTCCAAGTGGGCAGTTTGCGTTGAAGAATCAGTGCGTCCTCTGTCACCCCACCTGTTCGGAATGTGCGGGCCACGAACTCTTCGAATGTACTTCTTGTGGCGTAGGTAAGCAATGTGCCAGTGTCAGCGACGTTTTATGCTTGCGCTTGTTTGTTCTTAAAGCAGCCAAAATATTATTATGAGGGAAAATTGCAGGTTAACAGCCTTAACTATAAAAGCTGCTATGGTGTTGTAAAACAACAATCTACGTAGCCCTACATTGTTCTCAAATATGTCTGCTTGACTGTGAATGAATAATTCACTACATAATGGTGAGACATTGGAGTTTTGGTTCTTACCACACAAAATGAACTCCATAAAAATGTGACAAAGGCTTTTTTGGCAACTGAGTTATCAGACTCTCTTCACTTTGTGTACATTCACAAAGCTCTGTTATCATATTGAAACTCATGGAGTGCTCAGGAGAAAAATTTCCTCTCACCACTTATACTTTTCCAAAGCACTGCACAGCTGCAACAGGGAAAGACAAAAGATAGCACTCAGCCATTAACCAGACTGCCAAAGGGAGACGTGCACCTCAAAGGAGGATTTGTTTAATGGTTCCAAACACTGCCTGAAAGGAGAGCGAGTTAAATGCAGACAATGCCACATACACACACACACACACAGGGGTCGGGTGTGTGGTTTGGAGGGGTAGGGTGCACTGGAAGAAAGAGGGAGTGAAAGAGGCAGGGCATGACTAACACTGCGTTTATCATCACCGTCATCATCCCCAAGTCACTCATTGCCTCACGTTCACTAGCATTAGTGGATGTCCATGACAGACCGATTGTAATCATCTGAACTGAGGAGGATGTTAATGTAGGGTGCAAAGCGCAGCAGTGCTGAGGTGTGAGATTGCTTTCTGTTCCTCTGTGTGACTGCTGAAATCTGATAATGTCATGCAGGTCCCTTTGCCACAGCACAGACAAAAAAAGAACCTCATCCCCTGTGGGCCCTTCTGTAGGTATCCAAACCTACAGTCTTAACTCAAGCTTTCTCAGACTGCCTCCCTCCCGTCCCCTCCCTTGCCTAACCTATCCCCATGACCAGCACTACCATTAGACTGTGTTCTGAGATTTTAGTTGGCCTCACAGAAAGGGAATAGAACAGGCATTTTACATAAAGGGAATATGGCTTATCACAGCATACAAAGCAAAGCTTCTCTATTCTATGCAAAACAAAGAGCATGGCTGTCCTAGTTTATTTCAGTGGCAGTGCAGATTAACAGTTGAGCAATGATTAGTGCATGCTTACTGTAAGTTTAAGAATGAAAAGCTGCTGATTACAAGAAAACAGAATTTCAATTGAAAGGTACATTTTGGAGCTTTAGTGTTCATCTTCTTGAGAGTATTATTGATTTATTTGGGAAAATTACATTGATGCATTCTGACTTTAGAAAGGTCAAATCTGTTGGTGCTTTTGTATGTAGACTAATGATGTTTTTTATCATTTGCTATTGTTTGCCTTGCATCATTTCAATGACTTGAAGTCCTGATTGTGAAATGGATTATATCACTGTCCCTGTCATTGTTTTTACCACCAACTGTCAGTCATATCTGGACCAGAAAAAGTCTGGAGCGATCCCACTTTGCAAACTGGATTAGAAACAAAACAGTTTAGTGTAGTGAAATATAGTAGTCATTAATTGACTTATGTAGCCTACTATCAGTCAGTCGGTCATACAAATACAAACCAAGTCACACAAACCAAGATGAAGGAAGTGTCATCTGCTGCGTGAAAAGACCCAGCAAGGAGTCAGATTGACATGGAGGACACACCCCCAAGCAATTTCTTGTTACTGATGACAGACTGGCAGCTGCCCAGTGGTGATGGCACTTTGTTTACTCCTTAATTAACCTTATTGTGTGTGTGCGTGTGCATGTGTATGCGTGCATGTGTTTGTGTGTGCATGTGCTTGTCTGTGCATGTGTAAGTAACTCAGGGTGTTTGTATGCATTGAGTGGATTTGTAGCTTTGTGTGTGTGTTGTCTCTGTGTGTCCATTTGTCTCCTCATCAGTTTCATATGTATGCCATTCAGTATACCCCCCACCCGCCCTACACGCACATACACACACACACACACACACGCACAAACACACGTACACACACACACACACACACACACACACCATCCATCTAATCCAGCTGTCAGTTGCGGAAGCTTCTGATAGGTCTGTGTTGGCCTCAGGAGCTGCGTGTCGAAAGTGAAGCATGCTGCAGGTGCAGGGCGACGTTAGTCAGTCCGCACGCCAATCCACCACATGGCCGCCTGGAGCTCTCCTCTGCTCTGCTCTTGCTTGCCCTTGTTTATCGCCACCAAACCCCTGTCAGGCTGTGTCCTCACTCTGACACGAGCTATTTCAGGAGATCCCAAGCTAACAGTCTCCAAATGATGGCAGCAACACAGACAGGCATTGGCACAGGCACTGGAATAGCTTCTGTAGTTTTAACTGCGTGTGCTTGATGCCAACTGTGCAACATGAAGTGGTGAAATCCTACTGAGGGAAATGATTTTAAAATGAAACATTTTCTTGCACTGTATATCACTGCTAAAGTGCATAACTTAAAATGAGACCTTGTGCCTCTGTTTTCTGCATTTTTTAATGCTTGTTATGTGTATGTGTGTGTGTGTACGCATGTGTGTATGTGCGTGTGTGCGCATGTGTTTGGGTGTGTGTTGCAGTAATGTATTTTCATGTGTGAACTTTCATGCAGTTGGCAGCGTGCACTAATATCCTGTTGCCCATGTGACGGTCAGACCCACTTGGCGTGGACAGATGATCTATTAGGAGGGCAGAGCCATTGATTCCCTTTCCCAGAAGGCCCTGTCCTGGGCAGGGGGTGGAGGGGTAGCCATTTCCTGGAAGGTTAATTTCCATCTAATGGGGGGCCTTGTTAGACACAGGAAGTAGAGTAATCAGAGGCGGCTATCCACCATGTTAGGGAAGTGTTGTTTCTGAGTATCTCTCTCACTTCCCCTACTCTTTAAAGAGTTTTCATTCATTCATTCATTCATTACATTACATTTTTATAGCGCCAGAGTGCTTACTATAACAGCTTGAGATTGAGAATGAGGGAGTGAGAGTTTTGCTAGGCTAGGCCAGGCAGAGACATGGCCCCACCCCCTTTAGAGCTGGGCTCTGACCAGGGCTTCTCCGTATTAATAGAGAGTTTTACCTTGGCACCGTTTGCACACTAGCTGCTGGGGGCTTGGCCACTGTGGCCCTTCAAAGCACCCTGATACATCACACATCTTTCAGGTTGAACTATGGAAATATTACCTAGAAGTAAAAACAGAATGCAGAGAAACAACTGTATTGACATCATGTCAACAACACCTAAGCGGCAAGTTGTCCAGATGTTCACTGAAGTTAGCATGCAAAACAACTAGGCTCCAGCCCGACTTTAGTATATCACATTCTACAAATGTGGCTGCTGAGCAAATATATAACAGAAGTGAATGTAAAGCTGCATTAAACACGACTCAGAATCTAAAGTATTCCAGGAGAAGTACAGGGCAGGCGTACATTTTCACAAGATTCAAAGAGAAAATGTCTATTGCTAGTGCCATCTTTATTAATGCAAGTGATATGGGGATTTGAACATGTGCATGTCAGGTCAGTAATTTGAATGCAGGTGTGTCAGGCAGGTGAAGCAAAGAACACAACTTAGAGGAAGCCACGCATGTCAATTCATCTAAGCTTTAACTATATTCCATACAAAACCACAAACACAATGTTTGCTCACGTGCATCAGTGTTCAGCAGAGCCTCTCTACACTGACTGCATCTGTATGCCATACACACACATACTGAGCCTCAGGTCAATGCACACGTCAGTTTTCTGGATGCAATCAGTACAAAGACATTGTGGAGAAAATGTCTCTCAACATTTTGATCTTTGCTGTGATTTGTATAAATTTGTTTTTGCGATGTTATTAATATCTCCCCTTTCTCTCCGCAGATGAGGAAGGCCTGGAGCGTTTCCTCCATCAGGGGTCACTGCCGGCCCCACTGCCCACGTGGCACCTACCCAGAGCGGGTACGCTACTCCTGGCCTGCCCTGCATGGCCAACTGCGAGCTGTGTGCTGATACCCGCATCTGTGCCAAGTGTAAGGATGGCTACAGGCTCTTTGGTGGCATCTGCCAGGCTGCCCTCTGCAGAGTGGGTGAGTTTGTCTTGTCACATCAGGAGTTTTTCACCTCTAGTCAAATCACCTTTTCAACAAATGAATCCTGTCCCAGAAAGTGCCAAATGCTAATGAAGTATTGCAGGACTGTTATGTACTACAAGATCAATACAGTACTAAACCTATAACATATAATGTAAACTTACTATGACTTACTAAACTTCTAGCATATAAATGAACATTTAAAATTAATCTTGCTACAACAAAAATTGGCAAAACTATAAGAAAAAAAGAAAAAATATAAGTAAGTGAAAAGTGACTTAGAAAAGTAAAAGAAAATTATTTGTGGGCTTGATGATAATAATAGATAGGGGAGTTGGAGTTAAAGAGATTACTGTAAGAAAAAAATGACAGAACGCAATAGAAGTGAAAAAGAAAGAAAGAAGGGATAGATTTAACATAGCAGGTTACATCTATTTTTTCCTTGCAATTTCAGGGCAGGTGGAGGACCCAGAGACAGGCGAGTGTGTTGACTGTGAGCCAGGCTGTAGTTCATGCTCTCCAGGTAAGCCACAGGAGTATCATGCCTCAGAACTCTCAGAACTCTGCATCTCTTCTCTCTCTCCTCTGCAAGTTATGCGCTTAGACTGAGGCTTAGACTTTTTTGTAGCCTGGAGCACCCAGACACACCATGAGCAATTTTTATTTGCTCCGCAGGTCTGTCTGGTTGCACAGTGTGATATAGAACCAATGAAGGCATCTGCGTTAATCGCTATGGTCAACCTGTGGATGTGAAGTTTCCTTCTAATTGAGTAATAAACTGCAGATAAACCTGTTGAACACACATGAAAGAACCATTCGCTGCACTTAAAGAATTTTGGTAGGAGCTCAATGTTTCAATGCCCTTGGAAATGGGACGTCAGTTACTTATTACCAGAGCCCTACTTCAGTCTTGATTGATGTTTATCCAGGTGGCTTTTTAAAGCTCTTGCTGTATATCACAGATTGGCACGGTTCATGTCGGGTTCATGTACTGTGGGTTAATACAAACACAACAACAACAGAAAAACAATGCACCAGGAACTTTGCTGATTCCACTGTTCTTCAGTGTTTTTTAGATATGTCCAACAACGCAGTCTGCAAAGTCTGCCTTATTGGCACAGTGTGCTCAAGTTTTTGCTGACCTTTGCTTTTGTTTCTCACAAACAGATGACCGGAGCTCTGCAACAGCTGCACAGATGGGTACTTCCTGTGAGTAGACCTCTCTCCGTTCTCTGCTCTCTTAGCCTCTTTCTTCATATCCCATCCATCTCCACTCTCCTCTCTTTTTCTCTCCTCGCCTCTGCTTTCTCTCTCTGTACTTTACTTACCTACTTACTCCTCTTCATCCTCTATGGGACATAAGACTTCAGTGAGCTGTCTCCATCACACATGCGGTCCTTCATCTCCTATGGAACATAAGGCTTCAGTGAGCTCTCTCCATCACATGCGGTCCTTCATCTCCTGTGGGACTTAAGGCTTCAGTGAGATTTCTCCATCACATATGTGGTCCTTCATCTCCTATGGAACATAAGGCTTCAGTGAGCTCTCTCCATCACATGCGGTCCTTCATCTCCTATGGGACATAAGGCTTCAGTGAGATTTCTCCATTACATGTGGTCCCTGGCAGCATGCTGTGCTTTTCCCACAACATGTTAATCATTTGAAGCTCCTGGACCACAGATCTGTGTCAGGTCTTTTTGGGTCTCTCTCTGTGCTAGTCTCTTTCTTTCTTCTCACCCCATTTACTATATCTCCCTTACCTTTCCTCTCCTTCCTCTTCTCTCTTTTCTCTCCTTTGCTTTGCTTACTTGTCTTTTCTTTGTTTTGTTGCTGGGACTCCAGCCCTGGTTGCCACACTCTCTTTGTCTCCATGTCCTGTGACATTGGGATCATTTTGATATGAAGACACAGTTGGTAAATCCTATATTGCTTGATGATGTCATTTTTGATTCAGCTGGGGAGCCATTGCTCAGCAGACTGCCAGTATTTAGAGAATCCGCCTTGTCTGTGATGCTGACACAGACTCAGTGGAGTCAGTGGATTCTGCAGGCATAGCGAATGCAGGACAGAGGCTCAGAGTGTATATCACGTCACCCAAAAGGGCGCCGCACTGAATTCGACATAGACTCAAACGCAAGCGGATTTACAACATCGTAAAACATTCAGCTTTTCTCAAGCGAGTTTTCCCTCCTCACTTCTCTCCGCCAAAGAAGTAGGTTTATCACTCGCATGCTTTTCACAGCTTGTGTAAAGAAAAACACCAAACAACAAGCAAAAGAGTAAACGTTGATATGTAAACATAAACAGAGCAGCTCAGGCATTTTAGTGAAGGAAGGTGCTTCTTTGTGGTATAGCAGCACCGTGTGTGTGTGTGTGCGTGTGTGTGTGTGTGTGTGTGTGGGTGGGTGTGCCTGTGTGTTTGTGTGTGTAGAGAACAGGCTTGTGATTGTGCCTGGGCGCCCCTGTGTTCTGGCCCCTTGGCATTGTGTGCATCAGGTTACTTACTGTTCTGAGTCACACTCAGATACCTGAGCCCATGCTTGTGGCCCCAACCCCAGTCTGCCAGCTCAACACAGAGCCACTTCAGGCAGGCTGAATCCTCAATCTCCACTATTCTCTCTGTCAGGTTTCCCTCCTCATTCTCTTTCTATTTATCTATCTATCTGTCTCGCTCACTAGCCAACAGTTTTTTTTTCTCTCTCTCTGCTCCACTCTTTCACTGTCTCTCCATTTTTCTCCCTCCTCATTCTTTCCCTCTTTGTCTTTCTCACTAACCCTGATTCACAACACCTCATTTATCTCTCCCCCTCTTGTTCTCTCTCTCTCTCTGTCTGTCTCTCTCTCTCTCTCTCTCAGTCATTGTCATACTTCTGTTTCTTGACATACTTATTTCTAGGTCATATAGAAGTGGATATCAGGAACAGTCCTGTGGGCTGACATATGTCCATGGTATTCAGTAAAACCCTTCCCAATAGTACATACCACAGCACTGACATGAATAAGAATGCCATTTGCTCTGTTTGCCTACTGATAGGGGGAGGCCAAGATGGCTGTGGTAAGGGGGAGTAAATACAAGAAGTAGACAGAGAGACAGAAAAAGAAAGAGAGAGGGGGGCACAGGGAGACAGAGATAAAGAGACTTATTATTTTAAAACCCTTATTTATTAAACATTACCTTGATTTCTCACCCCATCATAGACACATTTACCGACTCACATTTACACACAACACACAACAATTTAAAAAAGTATTTACACACTCAAGATATTTTAAAAGGACACAATGATAAAATGACAAAAATGATACAATCTAATATGCAAATACCTTCCCTTTTACAAGAGCAATTTTCCCCATTACCACTGATTTCACACAACCAAAAACCTCATCCACCCTCCAAAGATTAGAGAAAGAAGAAAGAATACAGAGGAACAAGAGAGAGAGAGTGCAGTATAGAGACCTGGAGAGATGAAGATGAGGACGGGAGAGAAAAGATTGAAAAAGAAGAAGTAAAGAGAAAGAGAGGTGTTGAGACTGGGTGCGGAGATAGGGGGAGAGGTAAAGGAAGGAGGGAGGGAGAGGTGGTGGTGAGAAGGCCCTGACGGGCCTGGCTCGCCCTTATTGTGCTTGTCCTGTTGCCATGGAGCCCTTCGTATTCCATTAGTCTCTCATTGCTTGTAGTTTTAGGTGTAACATTAGAAATCCTAAGTTAAATTTCTACTGCTTGGTACTGCATTCCCTCTGTACTTAGTGCTTTGTCACAGCAGTTCAAGAAAAAGTGCTCAGAAGTTTATGTTCAGCATAATCGGTTTTGTTTCTGTACTGTGAATCCTTCTCCTGCAACATTTGTTCTTTTCCAGCTTGGGAGTTTTATTGACATCTTTTTGGAACATTTACTTTTCTGACAAAAAATGACTAATTGAAATGCGGGCATACGGCGAAGGTCTAACAAATGACACAACAAGTGTTTGCACAGAGGCATTCCTCGCGGTCGCTAACATGTGCTCAAAGTGGGGCTGCAGTTCTTTTTTGTCCTCCCTCTCTTTTCTTCACTCCTTTGCTTTTCTTCTCCTTTCTGCTCTGTGTTTTATTTGTGGTAGTCATTGAGGGCTCTGGTGTGGATCAGCTGGTTTTGTGCACGGTGATGGATGTGTTGTGGCGCCCGCAGCTGTTCCTCCTCAAACAGGAGCTGCCCTCGGACTACTGCCGATGGCACCCCAGCAACACAGCAGGGAGGGCACGGCAGGACAGCCAGCAGGAGACACACACACATACATACACACACACACACACACACACACAGTATAGAACACATGCATACATACCGTCACACATGGTTACACACACACATGCACACACAGCTAGGCCACAATCACCTGTAACCCTGTCACCTCCTATCCCTATTGTTCGCTTGAGTTCCTGGTAAATGACTTAGCTGTAATTGGATCTTTGTGAGCAGCTATATGTTGGACTCCACACTCTACATCAGCAGGAACAGAAGTCTTTCTTGTTAGACACACAAAGGCAAACCCAGAGGGCTGATGGGACAGGCAGAAAGAGATCTGAATGCTTGGCCATGGCCTTGAAGCAAATGCCAGTTAAGACGCTCTCTCTGCCACCCAGATCAGTCAGAATTAGGAGAGCCAGACAGGCATAATAAAGGATTCACAGGTGAAGTTTCAACCAATGGAATTCCATGAGTGTCAGGCTGACACTGACGCTGTCAGCCCTCAAAAGCACTGTTCTAGAGCAGAGAAAGAGCCTTTTTTAGAACACGAGAGAACAATGCCGTGTGCAGGTGTGTGAGGTTCTCTGGCCCTTGTGTTCTGGGGGTATTCCGTGACTTCTCTTGTTTCTATGCTGTGATTGACATCCACAGTTGTTCAGTCTGATGGCATAAGTATGTACCGTCGTCTAACTAATGTTTTATTCCCGCTGGATGCCAGTGAAAGTCTCTCTCAGCTTTTGATCTGAAAATCACACTGTTCTCTCAGCCTAATTAGACACGAAAGGTTCCCTAAAAT
>PYXC01002822.1:0-22500 GCA_015244755.2 Tenualosa ilisha
GTGGGTGGGAAACAGGAGGTGTCCGGAGTCATCGGAGAGAGTGATTGTGTTTAACCATCACTGCTAATATGCAAGGGTGGGGAGTGAGGTTCTCTTCACACTGGCATGTGTGTTTTTGTCTTGCGGTGTGCGAGAGGATTGAAACAGACACACACACACACACACACACACACACACACACAGTGCTGCTGCTATTAGAAGGCCTCCCATGTGTCCCCATAGACTCTTCTGGTCTGGTTCACATCTTATCTCCATGTTGCCTGGTGTGTGTGTGTGTGTGTGTGTGTGTGTGTGGTGTGTGTTGTGTGTGTGTGTGTGTGTGTGTGTGTGGTGTGTGTGTGTGTGTGTGTGTGTGTGTGTTTTTTTACTGTGCCGCTTCCCTTCTCTCCCCTCCACCCTGCTGACTCCACTCAGCACTCTCCTACACGGAGAAAAGAGACACTCCTATAAATGGCCCTGTGAACATGGGCTCCCGGAGCAGAGTGGAGGAGGCTTCAGTGGTTTGCTTAGTTGCACTCCCAGCAAAGGGATGTGGATTATCCACAGACCAGTGCCAAGCTGCGCACTGAGAGGAGCCTGGCAAGTATGTCGGAGAGTGGGAGAGGTTGGCAACCATACTTGAATCTTTGTAATTGTAGGATGTGCGTGTGTGTGTGTGTGTGTGTGTGTGTGTTTGTGAGAGTTTGGGGGGGGTGTATTTGGGTGGTGGTTGGCTGGCAGGTGCATGGCCGGTGTGTGTATAATCTTGGATGTGGTTTTTTAATAGCCGCTCTTCCCTCACCAGAGCTGTAAAATGAGACTTGATGACAAAATCTGCCCATGACGTCCCCTCAGGGGGCCAAGAGCTGGGGATTCGTCAGAGCAGCCACACCCCCTCACACTCTCCGTACCACTTTGGGTGCTCTCTCTCTCTTTCTTTCTCTCTCTCCCTTCCTCCCTCTCTTTCTCTCTTTCTCTTCCTCTCTTGCTCTTTCAGTTCATTTCAGTGCAATTCAGTGTTGCTGGTGTGACTCCAAGATCTGAAGTGTTGCCAAAGCAAGATCACACAGGTCTCTCTATTCCTCGCTTTTCTTCTCTTAACCATCATCCTGTTTTTCTCTCATCTCTGCCTTCCTTCTCTCTCCCCCTCTTTTTGTCTGTTGTCTCCTCTGCCCCACTCTCTCTTTTATCTCATTTGGATCCCTTCCTTCTTCCTCTCTTTTTCTCACACTTTTTTGCTCCCTTTCTCTCTCTCTCTCTCTCTCTCTCTCTCTCTCTCTCTCTCTCTCTCTCTCTCCTCTCTCTCTCTCTCTCTCTCTCTCTCTCTCTCTCTCTCTCTCTCTCTCTCTCTCTCTCTCTCTCTCTCTCTCCCCCTTGGGTCCTGTACCACTTTTCCAAATGATCTAAGTGTGTTAAAAGAGGTGAACCACAACAGAACACAGTGTTTGTTCACCTCCCACCCTAGGGGAGGGATCGACTCTGACTCGTACTCCGACTGTGGCTCCGACCCCTGTCTACTCCTCATTGTTGAAGCCTTATTCGTACTTTTGTTCCTCCTTGGACGCATTTTTTCCAGAGCCTTTCCCTGGCTCATTTCCTCTCTGGGCCAGAGCCCCCATGCAGGGGAGCCACCGCTGGTGGGGCTGGGGCTTGGGCGGACGGACGGAAGTCAGCATAATGAAAGGGAAGAAGAGCACCAGGGTCCTGGGAGAATGGATGGACAACTCATGAAATGATTAAACCTGTGCAGGGGACTGAGTGAAGCTTGTGAGCTAGCTCTCTCTTTTTCTCTTCCCCTCTCTATCTCTCTATCCTTCTCTGTATCCCTCCCTCTCTCGCTCTGTGTGCGCATGTGATCTTTTTCTCTCTCTCTCTCTCTCTCTTGCTCATTATGCTATCTCTTTTCTGTCTTTTTATGCTCTCGCTTCCTTCTTCTCCAGTTGTCCCTGGCTCTTTTACTTCAATTCAATTTAAGTTGCTTTAAATATTTTAGATATTGTTACTATAGCCTAACAGTTGTAACACCAATTATTATTCTTTTCCCCCTTCCCCTCCCTCCCCACCTCTCTTTCTTTCTTTCTTTCTTTCCTCTAATTCTTTGAGGCTTCCCTGGCTCTGCTCTCTGTTGTCCCACGCACAGATGGACGGGGGCTGCCAAGAGGTGCTCTTACTGTGCCGCAGTGAAAAACACTTCTCTCTCAGGAAGTGTGTTAAGTGTTTATTAGGCTGGAATGCCTCTGATTAAAAAATGACTCTGGCAGCATTCTCTTACCGTTTACATTCCTCCATGTCCCGTGTGTGTTGTGTGTGTGGTGTGTGGTGTGTTGTGTGTTGTGTGTGTGTGTTTGTTTGTTACAGTGAAAATGGTCCTCTTTTTTAAACATGAAAATGAATACACTTCGTCAACAGCACCCCATGATTTATCTGTTTGTTGCCCTCCATTGTAGCATACTTGTCTTAGTATTTTAATCAGCCCGGCTTCATCAATCAAGTTTGCAAAATACACTGGCTCCTATTGTGGTGCGTTGATTGGGAGCCATAGGTCACACTTAGTGAGACATTTCTGGGCTGTTTACACTCCTAGATGGCATTCGATTGGGCACAAATAAACAGGCAAGCCCGCGCCAGTCTTTCCAGCGATCAGGGAGAGAGCTGGTGCTGATGTTTGCCCTGCGTGTGGGATTAACGGTGCTCTCTCGCTCCCTCCAAGCTGAGCATGGCAGGACAGGACAGCACAGGAGCTGGGAGGTGTGTATGAGTGTGGGGGGCGGTGTGAGGATGGAAATCTGGTAGGGGCAGCTCTGAGAATTAGGTCAGTAGACTGCAGTTGGGCTGGTGGCTAGCGCTAGGAGCAGTGGTAGTGCAGTGGTGCATGCAGCTGGCCCTGCCTGCCCATGTGTGGGTGGGTGTGTGTATGTGTGTGTGTGCCTGCCTGGCTGGCTGCATCTCCGCTCTGTTACAGCTGCAACCAGGCTCACTGTCACCCCAGGCAGGACACGTGCGCTGGGCCCGTAGCGATGGTGGTTAAATGCCTATTGATTGAAGCATGGCGTCAGCATTCGCTGACCTGCACGAGGAGAGTGTCTTGCTCAGCCTGTTATGTGGAGTTGTCCAGGCTGGTTTTTGACCCCCCCTTTTCTTTTCCTTCAACCACAGCAGAACATGGGATCTAGATTAAACTGAGCAGGTATGAGTAGTTTTAGTAACCAGAAGCACATTGTTTTTAGTGGTCTTTGAGGTCTTCGTTTCATTTTGAAATGGACGTTCCTTCACCCCATTGAACATGTGATACAGTCTCTCTGTCTGTGGTGTTCATCAAGACCCTTGGCCCTGGGCTTGCGTTTATGGGACCTTGTGGCTTTGGCACAGGGTCTGCCATGCTTCTCTGGGTTGGCCTCGCGAGTTAGAAATACCAGTAAGGCCTTGACTGGATTACTCGTCATGGCTGTCATGATGGTACACCACCACTCATTAGAAGCCGTACTAGGATGATCAATAAATACTGTGTGGTGGCACAGGAACTTAAGGTGTGTGTGTGTGTGTGTGTGTGTGTGTGGGGGGGGGTATTCGTTTTGGGCAGTTCATCTGTTTTGTTTTCTTTGAGCGCGTAAAGCATGCATAACAATCTCAGATGGACATTGTTCATGTGTCCCAGTGTCCAAATATCTAAGACCAATTCAGGGATTCACATACAGTGCACACCAAGACTCCTATAAAGACACACACACAACAAAATAAATGAAGAAAATAAACACAGTTGAGTATATCTAAACATAACCACTGACTGTTTATCCACATAAATGCTTGTTTTGTTAATAAAATCATCTCTGTGTGAATAAACTCATCTAGACGACACAGAAAAATGAACACATTTGACCCTCTATGCCTTTAGCTGATTGCTGTTTTTCTGGAAGAGAGTGATGATGTTATTCCTTCATGCGTTGATGAATAATTGTTAAAAATAATAATTGTAAGAGATAATAATTCTGCTGAGATTGCATTTGTGTCAGCGCTTATGAGCCGACTTAAACCCCTTTCAGATCCACATGGGGCTCCGTTAGTAACGGCCCAGAGTAAATGGCTTGACTATGAAGAGTGTGAGAGAAGAGTTCATGTACCACCTCACCGTGTGCGTGCATGTGTGCGTGCGTGTGTGTGTGTGTGTGTGTGTGTGTGTGTGCGTGTGTGTGTGTGTGCGTGTGTGTGTGTGTGATTAAGTTTTTGTGCAGATAGAATCTTATTCCCTGTCCTCCTTTCATCTGCCACTATTCGGCCTTGCAGGCAGGAATGCTTTGCATGCTGTTAAATTGAGTTATGAAATTAAAATAAATTGAAACATCAGACGATGCTCTTTTGATTCGTACTGTGTCCTTTATTATTGAATACCCAAGTGGAGTTCCTGCACAGCGCACAGTAACTGACAACGATGGTGTATAAACACAAAAATGGCTAAGATGAACTCAAAGCTTTATGTTCAAGATTTATGGGTCTGTTTCTCTGCATATTTCAACTCTTTGTTGTATGAATGAAACGACTCAGTTGTAATGACATCTCCATGCAGTGAGAATGCATTAGCAGACATGCTGTACCTCTGTTGAGTTTTTGTTATTGGGTGCTCTCTCTCTCTTTCTCTCTCTCTCTCATTTTTTTTGATACATTTCTGTGTATTATATCTATGCACGCTATTTTCTACTACAAGCCTGTGACTGGAACCGCTATCGGTTGACACCTTGTCAATTGCGCTCTTGCATACATCTCTGGGTTTTGTTTAGAGGTTGAATGCTGTAGAGAATGTTCTCATCTTATCATGGTCCCACTGTCCCAGAGGATCTTGATGGATGTGACGGGTAGTCTTTCAGGTTAACTATTGTGCCACAGAGAGCTGAATGACAAAGGACGGGTAACGTGTCAGTGGTGCTGGTGCCCAGCAAGCCCTAGACACCCTTGGATGCCCCTTAGGGAGACCAATGCATTCTAAACAATAAGCGCAACCTACATGCGTGAAAGGGTGTTGATCTGCTCCATGTGAAAGGGAGTTTCATGTACGTTAGATGAAAAGGCTCTCTTCTGGGATTTAGGCACGGTGAGACGAAGGAGGAGGGGAATCCTGGGAAGTCGAGAGTTATCTATTCTCCTCTTCACCCCTCAAAATCCCACAGGCCAAATTGATTATCCGCTAAAGATCATGAGCTGTGCCCTCGTCAGTTGTCTTATTTGTCTTGCTGCCTGGATTGTGTCTGATGGGACCCAGCGTGGCGCCTACATGCATTTGGTGTAGGTAAATGAGTGTGTGTGTGTGTGTGTAGAGAGAGAGAGAGAGGGCGCCCTGCCTTAAATTTAATCAGCGTTGGTGTTGGTGGCCCCCGGGCAGTGGCATTTGGACTGTGCCTGCCTGTGCCTGGCATTGTAATTTGTCATAGTCCCATTTCCCCCCACCCACCAGTGTTAAGTTACACTTACAGCATGCTCTGTCGAAGCACCTGGCCTTTGTTTGCAGAGGTTTCATCTAAATCACAAGCCACCACCCTACACACATACACACGTACACCACACACACACACACACACACACACACACACACACACACACAGACATAATGGGCTTTTCTGCTCCTCCTCCCATGACTTACTGTTGTCTCTATTCCTCTTAAGAGCCTTTGCTGGTGTTTTCTTTTTTTTACCATAGATTTAAGGTCATGTGACCTATTCCCTCAGGTGGGTTGGGTTCAAAGAAATGTCACGTGTACACATTCATGCAGTGCCTTGTTTTATGTGTATGTGTGTGTGTGTCTGTGTGTGCAGATACTCTCTGAGAAGCTTATATGATTTCTCTTTAAGAACACACTCTAAGTGTGTATTTGCTGTAGCGGAGGTCATAGCCTCTCAGCCTCCTCTTTACATCTTTAGCTGAGCTACTCAGTGTACCGATGGCGAGCTGTCCAATCACACGGATAAGGCGGGTCCCTGCTGCTGAATGTGATCAAGGATGTAACAATGACTTACCCACAGATTATTATTGATGGAAAAAAAGCAAGCAAAAGCAATTGCTCCATGGCTTTTTTTTTTTTTTTAGCTCTTTAGAGGGATTTGGTTGGATGATGTGTGTGTCTTGACTAAAGTGCACCATACTGAATCAGCACAAATGATTAGCTGCCTTTGATCAGTTTCAGTGGACTGATGCTGTTTTGGGCTTCATCACATAGAAAACATCTAAACTGCCGTTACTGGAGCACAGGCACACAGCCGATCTCTGATGAGCATTGCCCAAGGCTGGGACATCCTGTCAGAAATGATCACAGCACACACAACAACCACCTCCACACAGCTAATCATTTTCTTTCATTGTGATGCAAATAAGAAAAAAAAATCAAAGGAGAAAAACATCCGTTGTGGTAATTTAAATCTGGATTAAATGCGTCTGCCATCTCCATGATGTTGAGCATATGTCTGAGAGGTCAATGTGGTGGGATTATGGTGGGTTTGTGGTTGGAGCTGATTGCAGCTGATTTACCTGTCTGGCCCTGACCTGGCCCTGATGTGGCTGATATTTGGGTAGTGATGGCTGCATTGGTGTGTGTGTGTGTGTGTGTGTGTGTGTGTAGAAGGGAGAGGGAGGGGGAGAGAGAGAAAGCTTGTGTATGCGTGTGCGTGCAGAGGGAGAAGGAGAGTATATAGTGGTATTTGTGGGTGTGTAGTAAAGACTGGCTAGGCTAGCACAGGGAGCAGTGGGGATAGTGCTGCCGTCTTCTGCTGAGCTGCTCTGCAAAATGCTGACCAAGCAAAAGCTGCACACACGCACACACGCGCACACACACACACACACACACACACCTCTCTACCCACCTAGTGCTCTCTTTCTCCCCCTTTCTGTCCCCCCCTTTTCCTCTCCCTCTCTGATGCTGGTGTTACTCTTTTTTCACCTCACTGTTTTATTATAATATCCAATAGCTTACAAATCATTACACTTTGTCCATTTCTTTCTCTCTCTCTCTCCCCCTCCCTTTCTCTCTCTCCCTCCTTTCTTTCTTGCCTCGCCTCCTGTCCTGTTGTTATCCCATGAGAGGCTGGCCAAAGTCTTTGGATGTGGGTCAGATCTGTTGTGACAGATGCTGCCTGGATGCTCCCGTGTTTAGTGTAGCACCTGCATTCATTGGTTTGTTCTGAGATGAAGGTGATGGTAGGAAGTGCTTACCTGCAAACCGCAGGGTTAATGTGACCTTCTTCTCTTTGGGTAACCCGTTTATAGCAGTGGCTGCACACATAGTCAATTATAAGTGCAAATAGCACAAATCAGTGCCTGAAAATTGACCAGTGGTACCTGTGTGTGCGTGCGTGCGTGCGTGCGTGTGTGTGTGCGTGTGTGTGTGTAGTGAACAGACAGTGTTGTTCATTTGCTATCTGCCTGTGCAGTGCTCCAAGTGATTAGTACACTGGGAGGAGGACCTTTCTCCAGTCTCTAATTGAATTTGTCACATGAGCTCCCTTTACACTGCAGCTGACTCCATCACGGTGCTGCCATTGGCCCCGACATGGGTTGGTTCCGACCCGGAGACAGGCGCCGAGTAGAATCCGCCCCATACTGCCAGTCTGGATAATTAGGAACGCCTCCACACTCTTGTTTCGATCCTCGTCCTTGTGCAACATTGTAACCACAAGGACGTGTTTAGGTGTGAAACCAGAATTTTCAGCTCACATATTTTACTGTCTGTTTCATGTCGATGCCACGCTAGTCTATTTTTTTTTTCTGTCTTAAAATGTCAGTGATGATGATTTTTATTGTAGATCAAGTGAATATTTTCATTCTGACGGCATGCTAAGTTGATTTATATTGTGTTGTACATCTCCTCTCTCTCTCTCTCTCTCTCTCTCTCTCTCTCTCTCTCTCTCTCTCTGTGTTGTTGTTGTTGTAGTAGTAGTAGTAGTCTTGTGTAATCTTGTGGAACTCAGCGTTTCTTTACTGGCTGTGTTAAGGACAATAGCCTGCAGTGGGTTTCCGAAACTTGCCTAGTAGTCTGGTGCTAAATCTAATTTTAAAGACAATCTAGAGGAAATATACGCAAGCTGATAGCATGCAGCTTATCACTCGCTTCGGATAAAGGCACGGAAGGAAAGGAAAAATGCAAGAAATGCAAATAAATATGAATACGTGCTGCTCAACTTCCATAGAAAGTAAATGCTAATGTTCAACTCTGGTTGTTCACTATGGACATTATGTCCATGTACATTATGGTAGCAGTAGCGGACATAATCTTGTGTGTGTGTGTGTGTGTGTGTGTGTGTGTGTGTGTGTGTGTGTGTGTGTGTGTGTGTGTGTGTGTGTGTGTGTGTGCGTGTGCGTGTGCGTGTTGGAGAGAGACAGAGTGGGACAGGTTGCAGGATTCCTCTAAGGGGTAAGGGTAGGGTATGTTTGAACACAAGCTGAACTGGAGCCAAAGCACTCGAGCGCCGGTGCTGATTGAACTGCCCATGGGCTGCACTCACATTGTCTCCACCATAATGGCAGCTTATCCTGTTACAGGCCAGCCCGGCCTCTCGACATTGAGTCGACTAGGTAGCCCCCGACGGCTGTTCTGCTGGGACATCTGAGAGCATGTGCTTTGTCCAAAAATAAATAGAAAACCACATGACTTATGCATGTATAGCCCTATGTACTGTATCTATGTTTAATATTCTGTATTTACTGTATGTGTGTGTGTGTGTGTGTGTGTGTGTGTGTGTGGTGTTGAAGAGCATGGAAAAAATCATCACGTCGATGTTAAGCATGCAAACGTTTGTCTACTGCTCCTAAAACTATTCGACAATTTGTTGTTAGCCAGGAAGAGCTTCAGCGAGTCTGGTATTGCTGGGGACAGGTGCTTATGCCTGTAGGCCTGCATTAACCTTATTTACATGATCATGAATCAGGTTCCTCAGTCAGCGCTCTCCCTGCCTGTGTCTCTGCTCACTCCCCTGTTTCTTTTGCTGTCAGCAGACAGCCTCGGTGCTGTCAGAAGAAATGTATGGCTCATGTTTGCATTTCACTGATAAAGCACTGTGCCACAAACAGTAGCACGGAGGAAAAGGGTGCTGTTCAGAGCGCTCCATGGAGACTTGATGCAGTGTGTGTGTTTGTGTCTGTCTGTGTTTGTGTGTGTGTTTGTGTGTGTGTGTGTGCGTGCACACCAAAGTCTGTGCAATTTAATATATTTGCAGTCAGGATTACTAAAATGATCACATGCATGCCTGCACACTTTTGCATTTTTCGTATTTTATGTATGAGATGTCATTCTCTGTGGTGGTCAGAGGCTGGGTGCAGCAGTATGGCTTTGAAGTTTCACTCCTCCTGTTCTTTTTTTTCCCTCACTCTCTCTTTCCTACCACCCTCCCTCTCCCTCTCACCACCTTAACCCCCCTGTCTCTCTCTCTTTCTCTTTCTCTCTTCTCTCTCTCTCACTCTCACTCTCACACAGACACACACTCACTCTCTCTTTTTAGGCTTCTCTCTGTCTCTCACTCTCTCTTTTTCTCCGCATGTGGAATGCGAACTTGGCATAATTCACCAGCGATCCTTCCGCCCCACCCATCTATCTGTGCGAGAGGACAGCAAAGGGGGTTTTCTAAAGTAGCTTGCAAAACCCAAGGATCCCCCCCCACCCCTCCCTCTACCCACCCACCCACCCACCCATCATAAGTGTAGGGCCTCACTATTAATAGGCTTTGAGCATGAATGCGCTTTTAAGAATTAAAAGTGCATGGCTTATACCGACTCAGCCCTGCTGGTTTGGTAAGGCGATCTTATTTGTTCCCTTGTGCAACGTGTGATAAGTCATGGGACTATCAAAGGACGGACAAGCGGGAAGTGTATCGGCGAAGTAAATCTATACGCTGGTGTTAATCCTCTCTCCAACTTTGGAAACCACCCACCCCTCCACCCCCACCTCTGCTGCTTGAAGCAGTCATCAGCGAGGTCTGGATTTGGCTTAGATGCCTTTTTTGTGCGGCACATTTTTTTATCCACAATCCAGATGTCATTTTATATTGCATGAATCATGCATTGAAATTCCTTCCAATCACCCCCCCCCCACACACACTCCCTTTTCTCCCTCTATCCTGTGCTTTCTCCGCTTTAGAAACGAGGTTTCTGATCACATGGTGGGGCCCTGGAGGAAATGCAATATTACAGGACCAGATGAAGTATATCTAATAAGGATACTAGAGATTTTAAAGTTAAGATGTGCTGAAAAGCTCCTTTCAGTAGAAAAGGTCCTCTCTTAACACACACTGTGTGTGTGTGTATGTGTGTGAGAGAAAGAGAGAGAGAGGATGGTTGCATCGTTTTAACACAAGTGATTAGTGACTACACATGCGCTATACGGTACTGTGCTGTAGACCACTGTGCTGTGTTTCCTAAAGCTTGTACATAAAGTGCTGCTTATAGCAAACCATTGGCTGTTATCTGCAGGCACACCGAGGGCCTTGGTGAGCAAATCCTCATTTCAAGCATGGCCATTGAAAGTGTCAGGGAGCACCTGCCTCTCGGACGACCAAGCGCAGAGGCCGAGCAAGGCCATGTGGCGCGCCCCAAAATAGCCGGATGAATGAGATGCCAGGAGCTGCCGGCTTCCTCGTCCGCTTTTACAGGGGCCCACATTGGAAATGCAGTGCGTAGGTTTAAAATGATACCCCGTTAACTCCGAAACCTCCTCTACCATCTGCTAGCAGTGACTCGCAGCAGCTGTGGCCAGGGACAGACAGACACACAGACACACACACACACACGCTCACACACACACACACACACAGCTTTGGTTTCCTCTGATGCGTTCGCTCACTGTCATAGCTTCCCTGCTCTCATCTTGGCGACCACCCTCGACGACAGTCCAACTACACCCCACTCACACCTCCACCCCCTCCAGTCCATCCTCCACCCTTCCCCAGGAGATGGCACTCGTCCAGGTCCTCGAGACCTGACAGGATGTAGAGGTGTCGCGTTCACGTTCCCCCCCGTTTACGCCAGGCGGCTGTGACGAGTCAGATGCTTTTGGTTGTCGTCTGACACTACTGAACAGTCTGTTCTCCGCTCTCACTGATTCCCTAACACCCTAACCCGCACACACATGCACACACACACACACACTTTCTGTAAAATATCATATAATTTAATTAGTTCTACCTATCCACACACACACACACACACCCCTCTGGTATTGACACTTTCCCTCATTTCTTAATCTTCAGCAGTTTAACCAACCACATTAGTCCTCCCATCGCCGCACATATTTACCCCGAGTAATCTCCAATCCCAAAGCGTTTCCCCTGCAGGCAACATTATTGACGCCATCATTTAATGACTATCAGCTTTGGCTGATGATTATTATTTCCAGTCGTCTGGCCTGTGAGCACACATCACCCAGGAAATATGCACACTATTTGCAGTTTTCATTTGATTCCTGGCTTGCCAGAGAGAGGGTGGGCCAAGCAAGCGTGAGGCTATCTTAATTTACTCAGGCCGTCATAGTGGAGGCCAGAGTGGAGTCTGCATCAGTGTGTTCAGTCTTCACAGGGAAACGGTTGAGAGTTGGATTGTTGGAGGCCTGCTATCTCAGCCAAAGAGGCGTCCCTCGCGCTTTTTTTCTGCCACTGTCAAAAGGTCTCGGCTGCCTTTGTCTATGCGTGTGGCTCGCTGGCTTGATCAGCCCCATGATCCCCGGCGTCCAGTCAGCTTGCCAGTTTGCTTTTCAGGATGCGAGTCAGGCGGCCAAAGTTTCTCCACACTTGTTTGCCTCTCTCCGCAGAGTGTGTTTGTGTGGGGTTACAGCCTAGTGTGTAGCACAAGCCCCATGTGAATGTTCTTATACAAATGGCTGCTAGTAGCCTTCCGATAGGGAACGGAGCCATGGAGTGACCACTGAAGCATGCCCCTTTCACATGGATATGATCCCTTTGACGACTCTCCACTGGCCCAGAGCTATGGGACTAATTGAATTACAACCACAACCCTCTGACACCACACACACACACACACACACACACACACACATATACACACACAGATGTACACCCACACACCAGCATACTGTTGGTACAGTATATCCCCTCTTAAGAGAGCACAAGCCACTAATGAGTTGGATTCTCTCTTTTTTTTTTTTTTTTTTTTTTTCCTTTTTTTCTTGGAAGAGGGTGAAGGCAGCAGAGAGGTCATGGTCCTGTGTCGACTGAGACCAAACGGGATGGGCCGGGGGTTTAATTTTTCCAGGGAATCCTCCTCGGCGAGCGGGATTAAATGGCGTTTTCCCAGAAGGCCCCTAACCCAGTGACCTCCGCATGGGGGTTGGTGGGCGGGTGGCAGCTGCTGCCCAGATGTGTGGAATTTTCACTGACTGCCACTGAAAGGAGAGATGGCATGAAGCGTGGAGTAAATGAGCAGCCAATCAGAGTATGCCATGTCTTGCCCTTGCTGCGTGGATAACCTAATTCTATAATGGCATTTTAAACATTTTCACTGCAATTGCGTTGTCACTTGAAAGGTGCTGTCTCAAATTAGCCGATCACATGAATCCTTTTCTTACTCAGGATTGATTGAGCTGGTGAACGGAGAAAGATTGTTATGCGTTGTTAAACGGTGCCAAAATAGTACATTGCTTTTCTTCTTTTTTTGTCATTCAAAACAAAAACAAGATGTATATTTTTCAATTTGTCTTGAGCTGTTGAGATTATGCAGCTTTTTTTGGCAGATGTTTCTTCCAGAGGGACGTGACCCGCTGGCCTCGAAGGCCCAATTGACCAGCTGCAACGACCGCCAAAAAAAAAAAAAGAGAGAAAAAACTAATTCATCAGAGTGCATCGCTTGCTTGGCACAGTCGTGTCAACCTCGTGGTCTTCAACAGACGGGATGTCCCTGTGGCTTTCTCCTTTCCCTTTTCTGTTTGGCTTTGATGAATGTTGTTTGTAATTTGGTGGTGGGAGACCATGGATCTCCACCCACCCTACCCCCCACCCAAAGCCCCCACCCAAAGCCCCCACCCAGACCTCGTCTCCCTGAAGTGTTTTCCGCTATTAAGCGCTGGCCTCGCTGCTGTGGTGATTTGTGTGGATCTGACCATAAATCAGGCTTGCTGCAACATCTGTAGCATCCACACCAATAAAGCAGCACGGAGCGTGCTGGAAGGGGGAGTGTTGATTTCATTTCCTGCCTTTCTCTTTCTCTCCTGTCCATCTGTCGCTTCTGGGTTACTTTGAGACAGATTGCATGGAAATGTCAGGTTTAAATGGCATAGATTGAAGAAGCAGCCTTGGGGGGGTTGAAGCCCATGTGGTCTACCTTAAGTGTGTAGCTTACATATGTGGGTGTGTGGTAGATCTATCTCTCTCTCTCTCTCTCTCTCTCTCTCTCTCTCTCTCTCTCTCTCTCTCTCTCTCTCTCTCTCTCTCTCTCTCTCTCTCTCTCTCTCTCTCTCCATCCAATTCAGTTCAGTTCAAGCTTTATCGGCATGAAAAAGATTTTTTGCGTTGTCAAAGCCGAAGAATTAGACTACAGTGTTATACAATGTATGGCAAACATACGCACCATTCAAATTCTCTCTCTCTCTCTATCTCTCTCTCTCGCGAGCGCAAATAGAGTACCAGAAAATAAATACCCAGAGTACCCTGGGCTCATTCCTGTAAGCTTGTGTCCACCTCTCCCGTGCTCTGGCCCTCTCTCAGACGAATTTGGCTGATGGTGTAATCTGAGCCAGGGATCTCCAGAGCCCATCCATTCAGGCCTGCTGGGCTAGAGGGTCCTCTGTTGTTCAGCCATTCTCTACCTCTGACAGGGGGGAGCTGCACCAGGTACAGCTGGGAAGTTTTGTTCAGTTCACTGCTGCTGTTATCTGGTACTTTGTTGTATCATTAGTTCACACAGCTTTCAGGAGGGCAGAATCCAATTATAAACCAAATGGAATAAATAAATCATGTATAGAACATGCAATGCATCCACCATATAGATCTTGTTCTCCGTTGCTTGCTCTCCTGACCTGCAGTATAATCGAATGGAGTCATTTTATGCTAACATTTTTAATCTTGTTCCATGCCGTGTTGTGCACAGCATCATAAGTCCTCTCCGAAAAGGTCAAATGAAGTTCATTGTGTTGAATGAGATGCTGTGAAAAGGGCGTCTCATTCACCAGACTGGGGGTTCCCTCCTGGGACTGTGCTGGATCATTAGACGGTAAATATCTGGTCGACTTGTCCATACTGTCCCTATAGATATGCATTTCCCATAGACTCCTGGGAAATCGTATATAGCTTAACTGATTTTCAGACTTGGAGAAAAGGCTGTAAACCCTCATTGGAAGTTGAGCCCTGAGGCCGTACATCTTTCAGTAAGCTAAGACACAGTCCTCTCGTCTGCACACCTGTCTTCCATGAGTGAGCTTTCATCAGTCATCTCTCATCTTTTGAGAGAGCCGGTTTCACTCGAGACTGTAGTTTGCACCAGTGAGCTCATGTCTACCCCCACTGCTTGCACCAAGACAGTTTTGAGTCAGATGGATGTACGTAGCCTTTGGCAATTAGCATGGACCGCGCCTTTGAGCAATGGACACACACACACACACCCTCCGTGGTGTCCTCTGATCATTTGGGGTCTTGTCAGAAACAAATCAAAATGAATTCAGAGTTTCATTTAGTAGATAATTGCAGTGAAAGACACTTAAGGTCATTTTTGTTCATTACCTCTGCCAAGGAGGTTATGTTTTTGCTGACGTTTGTCTGTCTGTTTGTGTACAAAAGTACTGCACTGATTTGCATGAAGGTTTCGGACAACATGGGTATTAGGACAAGAAACAGATGATTTAAATTTTGGTGGAGATCCAGAAAACCCTCTGGAATTTGCATTGCGTCAGTGACCCTATAGTGCTTTGGCAGAGGTCTACACTCTCCGAATGCATTTCTGGTTTTTATTCTTTTCATCTTGTTGTCTGTGAATTTTAGACATATTTAACTATATGACCACAGGTTAAGATGTAAAGCCAACTTTGACAACATGATACATTTTCTAGAAAATGCATGCATGGTTTTCAACTCACAGTCACAGATTGCTTCTTGTTGTGTGTTGTGTCTCATGAGTGATGGCTCTCTGTGGTTTTAATAGATGAACTGTAATGACAGAGGAGGCAGGTGATGTACTGCAAGTTAAACAAAGATGTTGTCATGAGTGTGACAAAAACAGCTCCATATCAGATTTCCATTTAAAATTTGTAGTAATGTTCTTCAGATTGTTAAAAAAGAAAAAAAAATCTTGAAAAAGGAAGTTCTCTTCTCTCGTCTTTGGGCTGTCCTGTTTTTCCACAGTGATTTGTACAGTAAAACCGAACTCAGAAGAACACTGGTGTGGGGCCTAATATTTCTTAATTTGTCACAGAAATATTTAGTTCTTGTATTGTACCATTGCTCTGAGAGTAACGCATAGTCCTTGTTGACAGCAAAAAAAATACAAATTTGGCAGTGGTCCAGCATCCAATGACTGGAGAGCATGTAACATAATTATTTCATCTTGTCTTATTCCCTTACTCCTTCTGTCATGTCCCTATTAGAAATAATTACATCACTTGACGCTTGACTATCTCTCAGGCATGCATACTGTTTGTGAATTGGATTTCATTGAATGACCTTCAGTTACTTCAATCAAACGGCAGTTTTTTTTCCATTGGAGAAACATATGGGGAAATTTTAAGAACCATCTGCACTGCTTTGAAATGTGTTTATAGATATTAGTATAGTTTGCCAAGTGTGTAGGTATGTTGATTTTACTTAACTGTGAGATGATTTTCAATGTAAAAATGTATTGATTAAGAATAGATTGGGGTTACCACAGTTATCATATATTCAGGGAGGGACATTATGTGTTAGGCCTTCTGCAGGCCATTAAATTAATTTAATGTGTGGTTACTGTAATCAGTTGCAGCTCTACTCCCTCATTAAAGTGGAAAATAAAAAGTGGTTAAAGGGGTCATATTCTGGAAGGCCTTCACTTTTTTAATTAGCCGAGGGCGAGGGTGGGACAAGACCCTTCTTTGGGTTTGGAAAACACATTCAGAGGCCAGCTTTAAGTTATTTTTGATTCACTGTAGTCATAAAATAGCAATGCCATCAAACTGCATACCTCTGCTGAACATGCAATTTACATTAGCATATATTGGACCCAGTACCATACAATGGAGCACCACTGCTGTGCTGTGCAGGACTGTGCAGGCTTTTCTCCCATCTGCGCTAGTTGTTTTTTTCCCCCAAACCCATAGAGCTAATTGATTTAAAAGTGCTTTGTTGGGGAAAAGGTTGGAGCGGGCGTGATCTGCTCAGATGACTTGACAATTAGGTTACCTTTGCCAGGAGTTAGACTCTGATAATGAGGACACTCTGTCCAGAGAAGGCCCCTGCTGTTCATTCCTGTGTCTCTCATTAGCAGATTTGGCTTCTTTTGGCCATGCTCTGCATTCAGAGACATTTGTCAGGGCAATTTGAGAGCCTCATACCAGCCTTAATACAGTGCCTTTCCCAACTATGTGGAGACTCCCATCCATGTGCCTGCACTCCGCCTACCATTGTTATTAAGGTTGCATGTGTGCATGACTGTAACTGTAGATTCATTGGAGTGTGTGTGTGTGTGTGTGTGTGTGTGTGTGTGTGTGTGTGTGTGTGTGTGTGTGTGATGCTCTGGTCTCTGATAGGGTTCACCAGTAAGGCCCTGTTGATAGAACTGGCAAAGAATGGCCCTGTGGTGCAGTGTGGCATGAAGAGTGTGTTTACCACACTCTTTTTGTCCCTGGCATCCAAGTGCTCCTACCAGATAGGCTGTCGTCGTCCCTGTGGTGGAGAGTGGTGACTGTACGTTTACTATCGCCCCAGACGCCCAGAGATGTAGCAAACTTGGCTCTCAGGGACTTATCAGTGGAGACCCCAGCAGTATCTTCTCTGAAAGTAGCGTCTATGGTCATGGATTCTTGCCAGAGGAGAGGCATCTAATCCAGCACTGCCTTTGACCACTGCATTGCTGTAAGTTAAGATGCACGGCTATAAGGGCATTTTGCTGAGCTAAGATTCATATCCATGCTGAAATAGCTGCTCGAATCCTCTGCCCGATGCTTGCTCACAAGTGCTTCCTTTAATTTTTAGTGGGTTTGTTTGAATAGACGTGTCTGCTCGCATTAAGACATGTAGTCACGCAGTCCACTCCACTCACATAAGCTTAAATATCATATTTTGCAGCTGGGGATCTATGCTGACACAGTGATGCAGCAGTCAAAGTGGTTCCGAGTAGTGGATGTGACAGTTTGGCTCTGTCAGCAGAGCGCGGCGGTACATTCGATCCGCTGTGCCACTCTCAAGTGCTGCCATGTGTTTTTGCTGGATGTCTTCAGATTGCGCAGAGTGTTGTTCGCCTCAGCCCAGCTGGCAAGCCCCCCCCCCCCCTCCCCCCACACACCCCAGCTCTTCTCTGTCCTCAGCACACACAGGAAAGGGCAGGGCGTGGAGGGTGTCTGAAAGCAGATTGACACCGGGACAGATTCGGCCATGATCTGGCTTGAGGTCGGCGGGGTAATGGGGCCAGATCAGGGACAGACTCTGTGACTGTCTGTGAGGAGGGAAGTCAGAGATTGGGAAATGATACCCAACCATCATTAGCAGCAATCTCCCCTCCATTAGGTATACATAGTGGCATTATCACCATCATCATCATTATTGTCATCAACATCATTCTCTCTTTTCCACATTATCTTTGGGATTGTCCCATTTTAACTTTTTTTTTCCAAATGAGCCTCTGGAGAGACGGAGAGAGAGACAGACAGAAAGAGAGACAGCCTCTAGAAACACTGCTACACCATATGAGCTTCAGGCAGATTTTTTGTTTTGGCCTCTCCCTCTCTCTCTCTATCTCTCTCTCTGTCTCTCTCTCTCTCTCTCTCTCTCTTTTTCTTAGTCTTTTCTCTTGACCCTGGAGGTAATGATCATTTTCATTTTTTTTTTTGCTGCTCTGTTAAAGTCAGGTCAGGGGTATCCTCCGAAAAAAAAGACAAATGTTAGTAAGATGCTGTTGCCATCAATTTATTTTCTCAGTCCAGGAATGCTCATAATTATTCTCAGCAGGCTTTGATTTAGAACTTTTTTAGGCCAGAAATAATTTGGTTGCATCGTCATTGTGCAAATAGGACTGGAGCTTTTCACTGCACGTATACAGGATATGCATTTTCACCTGCACTAAAAGTACCCCTGTCTCTACGTTCCCTCAAAACCCATTACAAATCAAATTTATTTTTCCCTGGTATTGTACCGAGTTGTTCCATCTATAATAAGAACCATTGTATGTTATCTCAATATGGGAGCCCACAGAGTCGTCCATCTAAACTAAATGGATTACGCCCTAGCTGGAGATCAGCTCCCCAGAGTAGTTCTATAAATACTGGTGGATGAATGATTTATAGATTTTGGGCCTACACTGACAGAGACGGCATGGAAACAACTGTAGACCGGAGACCTGCTTGTGCAAATTATTTATTCATTCAAATACACATCTCAGTCGTCTACATTATTTACTGTAGGGCTCATAAAATCATTATCTTAATAAACCTGGGAAAGTAGGTCATACAACTGTGTTTGCAGATTTTTTTTCCCCTATTGTAAAGGGATTGTCTTGAATAGAGGGCGATGGTGTCTGTCTGTGTGTGTTCCTCTTTGGAGCTTTCCGCCTGCCCTTCAGCATCTCCTAACATGGTCTCAAGACTGTTCTCTCTCCCTCTCTCTCTTTCAGTGATCTGCTAAACTGTCCTACTGCCATAATGCACACCCCCCCCCCCCTCCATACATCCCATCCCTAAATAGAGGCTCCTTTGGGGCCTGGCCTGCCAAGCCTAATGCTTCAGGGGCATTTTTCCCCAAACAACAGGGTTTAGCCAACCCACTCCCAAACAAGGGGTTCTGCTATTCGTCCATGAGAAGGAGCTCATCCAGTGCCCCAATGCCCTTAGCCATGTGTGCCCCCCTCTGTGTTCTTGGCTGCTGATGTCACTCAAGGCCACTACTGGCTGTGCGACACTGGGGCTAATGTTACCAGACAAAAGAACATACAGAACACAGAAGAAAAGCAGACAAAAGTACCCTTTCATTCTTGCCAAGTCATGGGGGGGGGGCGTTTGTGCGTGTGTGTATGTGTATTTGTGTGTATGTGTGTGTGTGTGTGTGTTTGTTTCCCATAGTTTTCCATATGAGGATTGTTGTGCAGCACTTAGCTCAGTGAAGTGCTCTTTGAGGGCAAGTCATGTTTCGCTCCCATTTTCCCAGGGTTCTTGTTGACTGTGCCTGGCTTAATTAGATCCCCCCCAACACTTCAGACAGGGAAAGAGGCATTTTGCAATTGCATGAGTAGCTCTGAAGCGGTGCATGGCAGACCCAGATGGTGGGTGAGAGAGTTTGGCGCAATGATTTGACTCCGGTTCTTGCTCTGACTCTTGGTTTAAGCGATCCTCTCCAAGCAGGTTGTTGCTCGGTCTACGGAAAGCACTCCAGTTGCTTCCATCCGCTAGGCTTAAGATCCAGCCTCCCCCGACATCCGCCACGGGGACCCATCAGGAAGCCCCGTGCATCCCCTTTCTCTCCCTGTCTCGCTCTCTCCCCTTTCCCTAGGGCTGGGCTCGCCTCTGCAGGCTGGGTCCAACCCATATCCTCCTGCTCCACCACGCTTCGGCACAAACTGCTGTCTTTCTCTCTCTCTCTTTCTCTCCGCATGGAGACAGGGCCCCCACCCCCCAAAATGGCTCTTTAGTGCTCCCAGTGCACAGCCCCAAAGATAAATCACCGCACTCTGTTATGAGGTTGTCTGTGATATTGTGACGGCTTCCAGAAAGTGCAGCGTGGGTAAGAGAGAGGGAATGGAGTGGAAAAAAAGAAAAAAAAAGAGGGAGAGAGAGATGTGACTGAGTGCGGATGTGCAGATTGTGTCGTTTAAAAGGCACTCTGTGTTGTTATAGGGCTGTCAGCACTGTCAGCAGCCCTGGCAGAGAGCTGTTTAGGGTTCCCCCGCGCTCCAGCTCTGATGAGAAGCGTGTAACATCACGGACCACTGAACCTCCTCTGTCACATAAAAGCCTTGTTGGAGATCAGGGGGCTCCGGTATGGGTTCAGCTCACGTCAGGCCCAGTTTCAGACTGATTGGGTTCTGATCAGAATATCTAGATCATTCAGTTATTTCATCTTTATAAGGACCATTATGCCTCCATACACATACACACACACTCACTAAACATTACCAGAGTTATGACTTTGGAAGAGGCTGAAGTTTGTGTAATGGTTGCTATCAAAAATACCAGTGGTTTTTCCGGAACATTAGAAGCCCTGTCTCGGCACCGGGTATGTCCTCCAGATGATGTCACCGCCGATGATGTATGCCTCCTGTGAGATTTCGAAGCTACCGCCTGATTCAACCCACAAGCTCTGCCTCTTCCTGTTCCACGTGTGGGACCCAGGTGTTGCGCAGGAGGTCTGGTCTCCGTCTGATTCTCAAGGGCACTCTTTATCCTCCCTCTCATCTTCCTCCACCTCCTTGTCATGGAAAGAAAGCAATCGGGAAGTAAACAATGGACACGCTTTGGGGTCGGCCAAAACGCTAAGCCATCCTTATGTTGTTGTTTTGATGTGGTCGGGTGGGTGATCCTGACCGCGCTGAGGGTTGCCTCCCCAGCTGCTGATGATTTTTAAAGTGTGTTTGCGTTTTTGTTGCATGTTTGTCCTCTGCAGGCAGAGCCATATCCCTGCTGTGTTCAGTCAGGGTAAGCAATGCATCAAGATCATTACATCTCAGCCTCCACCCCTTCAGACGCATGCCGGATTAATGCTCTCACTGATGGAATGGTGAATTGATGAGATGGTGGGAGGTGACTGTTAATTTCCGCCCCTGAAAACTTGATTTCACAACCGTCTTTCCGCTCCGCTCCTTGTGCTGAAGCATCGTGAGAGGCAGATTGTTTACGCTGCAGACTCTTGCCTGAGGTCCCTCGAGCACTCTCACTCTCACTCACTCCTCACTCTCTCTCTCTCTCTCTCTCTGTCTCTCTCTCCTCTCCACATTCCTCTGTGAGCTCCTGCCTTAGTCCATTTACAGCTCACAACTGTCCTCCAGTCTCAGTTTACATCTGCCCTCATCTTTTAGTCTTATTTTTCTCTTTCTCTCTCTCTCTGTCTCTTTCTCTCTCTCTCTTTCTCCCTCTCTCCCCCTCCCTCTCTTTCTCCCTATGCCTGCCGGTTGCCATTGTGAAATTGGACATGCATGGTTCATCAAGTCCACTAAGCTTTGACTCACCGGCAAATATTTAGTCGTTTTGGACAGGCGCATGTTTCCACCACTGCCAGTACCATCCAGGCATGTTGGCCTGCTTGGATGACGCACCACACACAGCTACACACAACTTGGATGCAGTGGGGTGGGGGGCTGGGGGGGTTTGGAGACTGGTGTGGGTGTGTGTGTGTGTGTGTGTGTGTGTGTTTATGGACACAAGTGGGGTGGAGGGGAGTTGCCTGCATCTGTGTGCTGGACAGCATGCCCCTCAGCCTCCTAAGCTCATTACAGTAATCAGGTTAAAGAGAGGGCTTCTTTTTAAAAGTAGGGGGTGGGGGGTGGGGGTGGAGAAGGGGGGTTGACCAGAGGGGGTGAACTATGGATAGAGGAAGGAGCCAGAAGCCTTAACAAACCCCCCTTGGCCATCCCCTGACCCCTCTTGGCTGTCTCTGCAGGAGCCGCCTTTAATGCATTATCAACATAACCCACATTAGCAGCTACAGCCCCCACTGTGGGGGCATACAGGCCATGCCTGGTGCCCAACAGAAAAGCTCCCAGGCCGCCCAGGCCATGGTCTTTTTCCCCCCTCGGCCTAACGATGATAGGGCTCCAGTGATCTGCTGTGCCCCATGCCCGCTGTCCACTTCCTGCTCCTCAGCACCCACATCCCCCTCTGTGCCATTCAGCTCTGCGCTGAGCGTGATGGGAGTAATGACCGGCTCACTGTAGCAAGCCCCTGGTGGAATCAAGTGCTTGGTGGCAAAAGCCCCCATTGTGCCCAAGAAAGCCTCTTTTTTTTTACCAGATTGGGATAGCACATAAATCTCTGGGAATGTTAGTGGATAATTGTTGTCCCACCTCTTCTTATTTTCCTCCACTGACTGTCCTGCTCTAGTGTGTGTGTGTGTGTGTCCACTGGATCAGGAGCCCCTCCTTGTGGATTGCAGTGTCCTTATAACATTCACATTCATTAACATTCATGCGACTTACATTTTGTCAACTATCAATTACATCAGGACCAGTTTCCCCTAGAGCAACTTAGGGGAAACTGGCCTTGCTCAAGGGCACAATGGTGGCAGCTGAGATTTGAACTCACGATTTCCAGACTACTAACATGCTAGCCAGGTTCCTTAACCACTACGCCACCACCTCCATCCCCCTTATGGATTGGTTAACACAGCTGTGTGTGTTGTGAGGATTTGTGCAGCTCCTTAGTGGGATAATTAAAGTAATGGT
>PYXC01002822.1:32500-47500 GCA_015244755.2 Tenualosa ilisha
CATGAGGAACTCCTTTCTGCTAATAAAAAGTTGTCTTGCTTAATCCAGTGTAAAAATCCAAGGGCAAATCAAATCCAGTTGTTTTTCTTGGTACTTCTCATTGTCACTAGATGGAACAAATAGTATAGAGACATTTTGTTGAGTAGTGTGAGAGGACTATTCATTTTGGTGACAGCCTCTGCATGGCTATGGTTCTCATTCCCAAACTATAAAAATTTGAGAACTTGGAACTTGGAAACTACTCAAATGTTTGTATGTGTACAAATGCATATTTGTGTGCAGAGATCTTATTTATTTATTTATTTATTATTTTTTAAATGCAGAGCTATGTTTGTTTTTGTTTTTGTTTCTGTGTGTGTGTGTGTGTGTTTTTTGTGTGCTTGTGCGTGTGTGCAAGGTTGTACATTTTAAACATCTGCTCTTGGGTGTGCATCATGCTTGGAGTCTTGCGTCACTCGTCTCTTTGTGAATCAGCGCCTGGTTCTTCCATACTCTTTTGGATGTCAGGAGATTTGCTAAATGGCCTTAAATTACAGAGAGGTTAATCTACAAAGAACCACTGGAGTTGAAGCGCCCCAGCCGACCATCCATCAGACTCAGTGCTTGGAAACTACTGACATTTCCATCAGGCTGGGACTAGTCACATTTGTGCTTTAATATAAATACCAAAGAGATTTATATATATATATATATATATATATGAGAGAGAGAGAGAGAGAGAGAGAGAGAGAGAGAAGAGAGGAGAGAGAGAAGAGAGAGAGAGAGAGAGAGAGAGAGAGAGAGAGAGAAGTATCTAAGGAGATATTAGATAGATAGATATAGAGATCTATTAGATAGACAGATAGATATTTTTGTCCTCCCCTACTTTTTGAAGTGCCCATGAGGTTGAGGCCCAGTGTGGAGGCTGGACGCAGAAAGTGAGCGTTATCTATTTATTGCTCCTTTCTCCCAGGGATCTCTGCAGAGTGAGAGAGAGAAAGAAAGAGGAGTGAGTGGAGAGCTGGAGGACGTTCCACTTTGCTGGGGTATTTTTAGAGTAAGAGAAGCTGCTTTTTTCCCCCTTCTCCTCTCCTCTCCTCTCCTCTCCCAGAGACAAGGGCAGGATTCATCATTTCTGTCAGCGGCTGTAGCTTCATATTACATAAAAAAGGAGAGCCCCCCTGCACTCCACACATTTGCATGGCAAATACACTCGCACACAAATGCACACACATGTATGAGTGCATACACACTCGCACTGAAACACACACACAGACACACACTCTTTCTCTCATTACCTTAGTATCTTTTTAACACAAAACATCTGGTTCCTACACTGCAGAGTGCATATTCTTGTTTGTGCATCCAGACTGTAGGCCACCATTATACTACAGAGCAGCACTATGGATCCGTGGGCTCAGCACTGGGTGAACTGGACCCAAAACCAGGGTGTCAATGTCGGGCCTAATTTAGCGTTGAATTTTTCACCCAGCCTCCTCCCCTCCTCCTGATTTCTCTAGTGGCAGGGCTTTTTTTTTTTTTTTTTTTCTTTTTTTTCCAAAGATGCGATTGACCCAATTAGCGGACCCCCCCACACACACACACACACACACACACAGACACAGACACAGACACACACACACACTCACTCATACACTCACACACCGCGCCATCCATCACCGCCGGCGTGTTTGGGTACTTAACTGCTGTGCTGGAGGACAGAGGAGGCGCCGCTCTCATCCATTCACACGTTACTGTTGGAGCTGCGATCGCTGCAGTGCAGTGGGTCTTTCCTGGCTCACTCTGTGTCCTGCTGCCCGACCCAGTTGGATGCAAGTCGGGGCGTGGCCTTCCCACACACAGGCTTGGCTGGGAGCTGTGTGTCACACTAAGTCAATGGGGTGGTGAGGGGGAGTGGCTCTGCATCGTTATATTTCACGCTAGTGATTTCATGGCTATGTCTACTGCTAATGAAATGAATCTGGTGGAAATATTCTCATTTATACCAGTGTGTGCGTGCGGATGATTGACCTACGTTTGTTTTTAGTTCATGTCCTCTTAAAAATGTGAATGAAAGGTGAAGCAGGCTGACCTCATCTTAGAGGGCTATGGCCCCAAGGCTATAAGCTTGCCGTGCTTAGCCCACTCACTGTGTATACATGTTGTCAGAAACCCATCAACTGTGAGTTCTAGACAACGAAAGATCATGGAGACCCCAGAACATAGCCTCATATCTGCACAGAGGGAGTGTGTGTGTGTGTGTGTGTGTGTGTGTGTGTGTGTGTGTGTGTGTGTGTGTGTGTGTGTGTGTGTGTGTGTGTGTGTGTGTGTGTGTGTGTGTGTGTGTGTGTGTGTGTGTGTGTGTCATTGAGTGTTTTGTTGATGTTTAAAGAGTAGCTTGGCTTATTTCTTTCTCTCCCTCAACTATAGCCTACCTCCTCTCTCACCTCCTCTCTCCTGACAAACATTAGCTGTGTTGGTATATATTTGCGTTTGATCTGATCAGTTTTGATCGGCCTGTGAGATTCATGCCCCCTCTTCCAGCATGACCACTCTGTGTGTGTGTGTGTGTGTGTGTGTGTGTGTGTGTGTATTTGCTGGGGGAGAGTGTATAGAGAGTGGGTCATTGTATGAACTCTCCCAGAGTGCAACTCATTGAACCAGTTAATACCCACACAAGCACACCTCTCTCTTTTTATCTTTCTTTCTTTCTCTCTTTTTCTCTCTCTCTCTCTCTCTCTCTCAAATGCCACTGTCCTCTTGCGGGTGGATTTCCACTGGGCGCTCCCTGAAGGCCACCAGTGTCCTGCTGGCACCGTGGGACAAGGTTGCGGGGAGGGGAGCGGAGGAGGCCAGATGTGGTCAGGGGCTTTAAATAGCTCCCAGCTGACCTTTGCCTGGCCTCTGTTCCACATTGTGCTCCGGTGGGCAGCAGTTCCTGTCCCCAAGGCTGCCTGGAAACCAGGAGCCCAGACACAGACCAGAGACCAAGCAGTCTCTCTCTCTCTCTCTCTCTCTCTCTCTCTCTCTCTCTCTCTCTCTCTCTCTCTCTCTCTCTCACTCTCTCAAACATAGAGAGGGTATGAGAGCACAATCTGATGACTCATCATAATTGCTAACAGTCTTATCTAATTTTCTCTGTCCCAGTCAGAGCCAACATTACATTGGATCGTACGCAAGCATAGAAATACTGGCGTCTGCTCTAATTCATGGAAAGCTCAGGAGGGCTTCTGCTGAACAGTACCTAGGAAGAGAGAGAGCATCTACCTCAGTGCACATAATGAAGGCCAACCATAGTCTGGGAAATCTTTATCTCTGAGCCACATCTCTGGCATGGAGGAAGAGATAAAGGAAGTTTCAAGAGCACATATTGTGCTTATGACTTGACTCTATATCGGTAATGCAAGTAAAGAATCATGTTGGTTAAATCACACACACACACACACACTGCATGTAATGGTCCATAGGATGTCGATTAGGCAGTCATTGAGCAAAAAAGAGCATTTAAACTCTTGAACTGAATGTGATCATTAGCAAGACTACTATCCAGGGGATTGAGGAGGGTGAGAGTTTGTAGAGGAGTAGGCTACCACCATGAGCAGTCCTCATTTCCATTCTTCTGATCCAAACCTGGAAGGCCAAAAGGATCCAGTTTCCCAGCTCACACAGAGACACATGGCTAAATGTTTTCTTGTAATGAATGTCCCATGTATATGGTGACAGGTGAGACACCTTGTTATGGATCTCCTGGGCCCTGTTTTGCATGTTGTGTGTGTTTGTGTGTGTGTGTGTGTGTGTGCCTGTGCGTGTGTGCCTGTGCGTGTGTGCCTGTGCGTGTGTGCCTGTGCGTGTGTGCTGTGCGTGTGTGCTTTGCGTGTGTGCCTGTGCGTGTGTGCCTGTGTGTGTGTGCGTGTGTGTGTGCGTGCGTGTGTGTGTGTGTGCCTGTGCGTGTGTGCATGCGCTGGGGGAGGGGGCAGGAGAAGAAATAGGTAGTAATTTTCTAGGGAGGGTATTTATGACCAGTGATTAATACTCCTGGAGATGCAAGCTGCACTTGAGGCGTCAGATTTACTGCTTTTCAGTTAAGGCTCACGTGCACTCCGATTGATGACTCAAAGATCATTAGGAGTGCAGCTCATCGCTCAAAGCAGGATGAGCCATCTTGTTTGTTTGTTTGTTTGTTTGTTTAGCTATTAATTTTTCTGGGCAGATGTTGTGAGGCTTATTGTGCTTGTTGTGAGTCTGGGGTCTTTTCTGGGAAGGAAAATAACTGACTTGACTGCTGTATTTAGTGTTGTTATACCGCCCCAACATGAGACGTGACGTGCCACGCAATATATTTCACACGCATCTCTAATGCTGGCCTGCCTATCGACAGCAGCCACGAAATGCTCCGGAACGCTGTTGTGGAATGTGAAAGAAAAAAAGAGGCAGTTGCGGGTGGCGGGTCAGAGGGGTGCGTCCGTGTGTGCGTGCGTTGATGGAGTAGATTGGGTCACGCACACCCCCCACACACAAACACACACTCACACACACAGGAAGTGACATTGGCATATGAGAGCAGCATAGTCCTTGTGGGAGTAACTTCTGAACTAGGGCCTTTGTGTCGGGGCTGGTTTGTGTGAAAGACTGCAGCCATATGAAGACAATGGCAGTGTGGTGACAACTCGCGGGACGGCGGGTTACGTCACCGCTGCTCTGGTGGTTGTGATGATTGTACAGCAGTTCCACATTGTGTGGAATTCTCATTCAGGACTCACCAGCAGACCGTCAGCCATTGACATGCAGAGCTCTCAGGATTTCCTCAAATCTGCATTGTATTGATTTGTATTGGAGGGAAGACGTGTACACACACACACACACGCACACGCACACACACACACATTCTGACAGATTTCATAGCCAATTCTGTCAACCCCAAAAGTCAAAGCTAAGCCATTGATGACTATTGTGTGTCAGATTAGGCATGCTTCAATGCTAGCTTGCGCATGACTTGCGTATCTTGCTCTCAGATCTGGGCTCTGTATGCACAGTGGTACCAGACGTACACTTCCTGGGGTTGTTTTTGTCCTTCTTGTGGGTCAGGCTGAGGTCAGGGGCTTTTGATCTGCTTTCCACCCTCAAAATAAATGCATAAATATTGCATCGTGGATTTATAATATTGCTAACAATGAGCAGGGCTCACTCATCCACCCCACATATTCTTCCGCCTCCCGGGTCACACACACACACACACACACACACACACACACACTGTACTGACTATGTATGTCAGTCGTCTTTGAAGTAGTGTGTTATTGAAGGAGAAATTCTTGATGACGGCCTGCATTGGGAGGTGTGTATCCGTGTGTGTGTTTTGTGTGTGTGTGTGTGTGTGTGTGTGTGTGTGTGTGTGTGTCTGTGTGAGTGTAAATGGCTGTGTGTCAGATTCATGGGATGACATGCTGATCGTACCACAAGTTCCATTTTAGTCTTCCGATAATAGCCGGAGGTATTACGGTAACATGTAGGACCTGCTGAGGACGTGGAAGGAGCGCTGATCCCCCTTTCTGCTTTTACACGAAGGCTAACAATAGATAATCAATGGTCATGTAAGCCGGAACCCTGTGAGTGAAAGAGGGAGAGTGTGTATATATGTGCGTATAAGATTTTGTGTGTGTGTTAGTGAGAGGGAGAGCGAGAGTGAGAGTCCGTGTGTGTTAGAGAGAGAGAGAAGTGTGTGTGTGTGTGTGTGTGCATGTGCGCGTGTGCGTGTGTTCTTTTCCTCTCTGACTAACTCCATTATATCTGACATTGAGAGTTCTGTTGCAGCAGCCGTTGCATTCTCCGATTTTACCTAAAGGATCTCTGCTTGTATGTATTGGCATTCTTTAGCGGATTAGATAGCCCAGGCAGCTTTGGCATGAGCGTTCCATCAGTCTGATCATACACGACTGCATCCTCTCATGACTGCACACGCTGAATGAGTCCAGCTTCCAGCAGCAAGTATTTGCATACTTTAAAGATTACTGTGCCGATGGTTCAGCCTAAAGCCTGTGCTTGTTTTAAATCTCATTAGGGCTTATTAGTGCCCATTTAAACGTTCATTTTCATCCATCTGTACACGGGGAATATGAAGTTAGCAGGTTAATCCTGCTATGATCCTGAACTCTGGTTCAAAGTTTTAGTGATTTTGTAACCTGTTTCTGTGTCAGTGCCATGGAGAGCTGCTGGATAAGCCCAGAACGAGGGAGAGGGAAAGAGAGAGCAACAGAGGGAGGGACAGAGGAGGGAGGAGGAATGATGGAGATATAGAGAGATAGAGAATTATTGAATAAGAGGAATAGAGAGAGAGAGAGAAGAGAGGGAGGGAGATATTCTCTAGTGCTGACAGCCGTCTATGGCTTGCATTCCAGGGAGGCCAGGCGAAGCCGATGTAACGTGCGATACGGTAAAGGTGTATGGATGTGAGCGAGTCCAGGTCATATGAGCCGTCTTATCTGGCCTCCATCTTAATTTGCCTCCCCACATCCTGTTTGCCTTCACTCCTGCTGAGGTTAGCTTGGGACTCAACCCCCAGCGCTGCCTCCTGTGTGAAGGGTCGGTGAGGTGAGGTGGAGACAAAAAGACATGCTTCATTCAGCCCCCGCATTCAGCCCCCCGTCAAGTTTGCCAGGGCTTTTCTGAGCTCTCAAATTCAAAATGCTTCAAAAGCTTCCATGATTGCCTTTGAAACAACCTGTGATTCTTGGTTTCTTCAAAATCCAACCATTCCTTTTTTCTGCGTTCATAAACGTAGACCCATTTTGGAGTCTAAACAGTTGTAAAAAGGATTTGGTTAATTAGGAGGCACCATTTTTAAATAACGACTATCTAAATTCGGCCTCCTTTTAAGTCTAAACGGTGTTTGTTTTTGACAACCTAAAGCATATACACCATTGCTCTTGTGGTAGTTAAGCACAGTTAATCACTCATCGCAACCATTAATCAAATGCGCTGGTTCTGCACCGGAGGGTGATTTGGAGGGAGGTTGTGGATGTATGCAAATAGTTCCACTCATCTGTTCTCATTGTTGTTTTTTTTTTTTTTTTTTAGTTTTTTTTCCTGTTATTGTTCTGTTCTTGATCAGCTGAGAAATATCGATGTTTCTTTGCCGCCACCCGGTTTAGGGTTGTGTTTAACAAACACAGCTGGAGGTTTGTGGTTGCATCTTCCCATGCCTCCACCGTGCTCTTCCCTTCTGGGGTATAAAGCATTTCCAGATTGAGGCACACAGAACAAGATCTGACTTTCATTCCACAGGGCCATGAGAAAAATTCCTCAACACCAAATACACACACACACACACACACACACACACACACACACACACAGACACGGACTTTAATTCTGGAGCACTCGTAAGGCTAAGATCAGGGCTAGATCAGAGCCAGATCAGTCACTGACCGCATCATTTATTGGGCTGACCACCCCTAGTAAAAGGGGTTTTAGAGTACCATCCAAGAAATAACCAGAGACTTGGACCAGCTACTTGGAGAGAAAATGACCTTCCACACATGATTAATCGCCAGATTATATTTATAGATGTCACCATCATAGGGGATGTGTTCAGCATCAGAGCTGAAGGGGGGAGAGCATTTTTTTATGTCAGACTGTTCCCTAGCGCAGGCCTGCCAAAGCTGAACTTTAAAAAATGAAAGAAAAGAGTGAAAACAGTCGTTTAGAAAATGAGCAAAACTGGACAAATAGAAACTAGATATTTGACAAAACAAAACTGGGTATTTGACATTAACCACACTACATATTGATGCAATTATTTCAACATTTGAATATTAATCCAATGAGCACAAAGCTGAGCCTCAGTGTTTGAACACCAAAGTCAAAGTGTTTCATCATAGGAATGTTGTAATGACTGAATTGAATGTTGTGAAGGATGAATAGGAAAAAGTGTTGTGATTCTAAACTCTGTTGAAATTATCTGACTGCTTGGCCACTGGTGAAAGATCTGCAGATTAAAAAAAAAATTGTTTGCCCAAAATCAATAAGAAAGAGCCAAACAACATCACTCAGCAACATTGACTGGCATCATTACTCAAGTTGCCTTTTGCATTATCACAGTAATGCTGGGTTTGGCTGGGGCCTGTGTGTGCGTGTGTGCGTGCGTGCGTGCGTGCGTGCGTGCGTGCGTGCGTGCGTGCGTGCGTGCGTGCGATGCTAAGCTTAGCACTTATTAGCCTCTCTGTTCTGGTCCTCATCCCAGCTGTCCCAAGTACATTTTGACCACTTGAACAGAGGATCCTGAGTGAAAATGCTTGGCATTTGCAAAAATGTATAAAATATATGCCAAGAAATCTAGTCTATACTTGCACCGGTCATAATCCAACTGAGTTGGATGGATTTATTTGTAGTTTTCAAATTTGATCCTACAGTTGCTCAACAATCTTCCTATTGCTTAATGAGGAGGATTTAATTCATGTAACAGAGCCAATGGAAACATGCACACGCATTGTCTTCAGCTGAACTTCCATGAACACGTTTAACATATGCGAATGAGCTGGAAGGAGACCCATTCACAGGCTAGACTGATTATCTCAACACACCTGCAGTGGCCAATCAAGAGCTCCTTAATTAGTCTGGTTGCAGTGCTTGGAGGCAGAGCGCCACAGAACATCTCCCGTGCCAGGGCTGGTGAGGAGAACACCTTGAGAGCAGCTGTAAACGGACTGGCCTGGCGCCGGTACTGGACCAGTCCTGCCAGATATCCTTGTTGTATTATTTATGTATGTATGTATTTATTTATTTATTTTTGTGTTGTGTACGCCACCCGGACAAATCCGCCACGACCTTGGCCCCAAAAAGCATCACACTGACACACCAACCACCTAAGGCCCTGCAAATCTCCACTTAGGCCTTGTTTGACAAGTCAATGTCACTGAGGACAGTGTGTCCGTATGTGTGTGTGTGTGTGTGTGTGTGTGTGTGGTGTGTGTGTTAGTGTTTGTGTGTGTGTGTGTGTGTTTGTACAACACACTCTCTCGTTGTCCGCCCATCAGACTCCTTGCTAATGAGTGTGGGCAGAGTGGCCCCTAGGGGCTTCTGTTCTGTGCTATTGTTATTACTTCAAATCACCAGTAATAAATCCCTTCCAGATGGCCCTTCTCTTTCCCCGACCAATTGAATTGCCCTGTGCCGAGACGGCTTCTCAAGGAGAGTTTGGGCGAAATCAGCCCCATCCGGTTCAGGAACTTTCTTTTAATGCTTTTCGAATGAGTTCATATCGGACACATAACCCAATATCGATTTGCAGAACAGCGGATGTTGGGTCTGATGCAGGAGAGAGAGCAAGAAAGAGAGAGAGCGAGAGGGGAAAAAAATATTAAAAGCTTTTCGTAAAGAAGAAAGCTTTTTTGAAAGAATGTTTTGGAACTGGGATTTCTGTGTGTCGTGGCGAGGCTGCCTCTGCCTCAGTGTCTCAGGTGCTGATAACATCGCCTTTTGTCTTCCTCCATTTGCCTCCTCCTACTGTATATGGGTCTTTCTGTCTGAGCCAATTGATGGCTTTCCTCAGTCAGGTGCTGACTCCAGAACACATATAGCACTGAAGCAGACATTTGCCGTTGTCTCACTAAATGTCGCAACAACAAGAAACAGACAAGCAGTTAGCATTCTACCACCTCTTGATTTGTCAGTTAATGCCAGATAACTACACAATCTTTTCCCCATTGATATACCGGTAATAGAATTTTTGTATAAGGCTATAGAAAAATGCACAAACCCTAAATGTCAGTGACTGTGGCTTGAATCTTATCAGTCCCCTTGGTAGTGTTAAAAATCACGCCTGATCCTTCCTGTGGCCAGATCAAATGTTTCTTGTATATAGCTTTGTCCAAGCATGATGCATGCATGTTGATCTACTGATGGCCTTTGTACTTGTCGTACATTGTTTACATGCCGCATACATGTCACATGTTTGCATGTGAGTTCTGTTCTGTTCTGTGAGGTTCCCGAGGAGCCAAGAACATGTGATGGCTGATAAGATGAGGCCATGTTGAACAGAGGACATACTTGTTGTCTGGCTCACAGATCAAGATGAAGGGTTATGCAGTGGTGGAGCACTGAGGAAGGTTATAATTAATCTCTGGATTTGAGAGGGAGGGAGGGAGGGAGAGGGAGAGAGATGGAGAGAGAAGTGCGTAGAGGAAAAAGAGAGAGAGATTGATGGAATGAGAGAGCTAGAGAGATATATGGATAGAGAGGAAGAAATGGATAGATAGATGAGAGATGATAGAGTGAGAGAGGTGGATGAGAGAGGGTGAGGTGAAGCCATACATCATCTCCTGTAATCCTTGGGCTCTGTGATTCCCACACTTGGTGCAGTGTATGAGAGTTCACATGTAAGGGAGAGAGGGAAGGAGGGAGAGAGAGAGAGAGATGGAGAGGGAGGATGCTGAGAGAGAGAGAGAGAGAGATGAGAGGGAGGATGCTGGCTGGAAAGGTAGAGCTCAGTATCTAGCGGGGAAAGTAGAGGTTTGTTTAGAGGGTTTGGGTCCACCAAGAGGAAGTGATGACTGAGAACATGGAGGAGATGAAGGTCACATGTTGACTTTTTATAGCAGAGAGGGTGTGTTCAGTGATGACAAAAGCAGGCTATGTTCCACTGACCTTTTTCCAAGTGTGTGTGTGTGTGTGTGTGTTGTGTGTGTTGCACACTTCTTTTCTACGAGTGCACATCTGGTCCATAATGGCTCCATGGGACCTCTGCCTGTATGGGTTTATGAAAATGTGTGACACATAATGGCAGTATCTCTCTCTTCCTCCCCCTCTCTCTCTCTCTGTCTTTCTCTCTGTGTGTGTGTATGTGTGTGTGTGTGTGTGTGTGTGTGTGTGTGTGTGTGAGGGGCTCTGCCTTCATTAAAGAGAGACCACCTTGCGACCATTGGAATTTTGTGCTTGTGTGTGTGTGGTATTCGGAAGATGACAGTCATTGAGTGGGTGGGTATGAATGTGGCTGTACATTGTGGAGACTGCAGGGGACCTCTGGTGTGTGTGTGTGTGTGTGTGTGTGTGTGTGTGTGTGTGTGTGTGTGTGGTGTGTGTGTGTGTGTTTGTGTGTGTGTTGCACACGTCCAGAATAATAACATCAAATGTGTGTGTGTTTGAGTTTTTGTGTGCATGCGCATGCATGTTGGAAATAAGGCTGTGCGCGTGTGTGCGCGCGTGTGTGTGTGTGTGTGTGTGTGCGCGCGCGTGCGTGCGTGCGTGTGCGTGCGTGTGTGTGTGTGTGCGCGCGCATGCATGCACATCTGCCCTATGGGTCTGGTCAGAAAAAAGGAGGCTTTCACATCTTCACTGTCGGACCAGGTTTTTCCTTTCGCACTCCCAGTGAGTGCTGCCCCCATGGCCGGGTGAGAGGGAGGGAGGAGAGGGAGACCACCACTTGTGCTCGCTGGAAACTTGTAGACTGACACACTGCTTGGGTTTGTCTTGTACAGGATTGAATCGTCCTTGTTGTACTCCGCTGTCAGTGTGCCAGTTAGACTTACTCTGACTGCACTGTTGTGGCTACTTGTCATGGAAGGATGAGTCCTAGCAGATCACGTTGTGTTTTCTGACTCTCCTAGCTGTCAAAGTAACGGTAACAGATTTTAAGTGGTAGAAATGTAGCCTTGTCAGAGTAAGCAGTCTTCTACTGGGGCAGTCAGGTTCTAAAGGTTTTTTTTTTTTTTTTTTTTTTCTTTCTTTCTTTTTTTTTTCGTGAGAGAGCAAAGGCACAAAGATGGCCAAACCTGAATGCCAATGTCAACTCCCTAAAGCACTGTTAGCAAAATGGATTTTAGCCGTTGGAACCAACCAAGCCGCGATTGAGCCCTCTAAAAGCCTGTTTGAATGAATCATGCATCAGCTTTTCTTTGGCAAGAACTGTATTGCATGTCTATTTCCAGCCCTGAGTGTATAGACAGCCTAATCACCGTGTGAAGTTGCAAAACGCAAACATGGAAAAGGGAAGGGAAAACTAGCGCACCCTTGTCCGCGGTCTCGCCCGGCACGAGTGTGTGAAAAGGCTCGGATGTTTGGGGTGGGGTGGGGTGGGGGGCTGTGTTGAGCGGAAGAGAGAGGGGACTCCTGTGTCCCTTTGCCCTTGTCTCTCTCACACATCCTCCATTACCTGGTGCATAATGAGGTATTAGGCTGGAATAGGTATGCTCTTAAAGGTGGCGGACGCCCACATGCACTCATATGGACATCTAAGAGGCTGATGGCTGACGCGCAAGCATTGTTGTCTGTAGGCGTCAATCAGCCAGACTATTGTCACACAACTAATATAGCTGCTACCATCTATATATCTGTCTATCTATCTATCTGTCTGTCTATCTATCTATCTATCTGTCTGTCTATCTACCTGTCTGTCTATCTATCTACTATCTATCTGTCTATCTATCTGTCTGTCTATCTGTCTGTCTGTCTGTTTGTCCGTCTGTCTGTCTGTTTGTCTACTTTAAGATGTTCTTTTGGGGTCTTACTTCGCCCAACACTTAACCTGCTGTTACCTGCTGTGTAACTTTCATTTCTCGCCTGGCTACACTGCTTGTGAAGGCCAGTACTGTACCGGCGCTCTTGACTGGACATTTGTGTAGTGTAATGTGGTCTTGTAGATGGAGATTACCCAAACATTCTGTCAGTGATTTTCACAGAATGAAGGTTTGATATCCGGTCTTTCCAAACAGCCTGTACTTTTCCCTCCTGTGCGCCAGTTCTAGTAAATCTCCGTGGGGGTGTGTATGTCGGTCTGTTCTCACCGGTTACTATGGAAATAAAAACTGTGAGCCTGATATCCTGCTGGAATAGTGCTGAATGTGGTCAGAGTTTTGCCTTGAAAGGCCACAATTTTCCTTCATTATTCTGCTATTGTGCTGTAATGCATGTCAGTGTGTGTTTATTGTTTTATTCACCGGTACAGCTTCATACAGCGGGCTTAGTACTGTATTGAGAAGACTGAAGGATCCTTGCTGTTTGTTGGCAGGTGTGTAAGCGGGTGTTCCCATTACACCAGTGGTCAAGATGGTGGCCCTGTCACTGAAGATCTGCGTCCGGCAGTGCAATGTGGTCAAGACCATGCAGTTTGAGCCCTCGACGCCCGTCTACGACGCCTGCCGGATTATACGAGAGAGGGTCCCAGAAGCTCAGACTGGACAAGGTGAGTTTGTGTGTGTGTGTGTGTGTGTGTGTGTGTGTGTGTGTGTGTGTGTGTGTGTTTGTGTTTGTGTGTGCGCACGCGTACATTTGGGGCATATGTCTGTTGGTGTGACTGGATTCTTTTCTGTCTGTCTGTGGGGTGGTTCAGGAATGGTGTCCTTGTATCCCCTGTCAGTTTAATTGAAGGGGTTTGTATTGCGGTGGAGGGTTGTCTTGTTGTTGCAGTGTGGGCTTTGCATGGAGAGTTTCATGTTGACATCGGTGGTTCATTACTCACAGTGAAATAGCTGGTTGTGGTGATGGACTAGTAATTATTGTGAGATTATACAAATCTGAGAGACTGCTGCTGCAGTCAGAACACATAATACCTGCCAATTACACCAGCATTAACCTGATCTTCAGAATCAGACCTCACCGCTTCCACCTGCTTTATCAGACCCTCAGCCCCTCCACCTGTGTCCACACATTCCTCAATATCCTGGAGGGGGTCTTGTCTTTAGGTGTCTCTCAGCCTCTGCAAAGCTTTCTAGACTGTTCCGTGACTCTCCATATTCAAGGGATCTACCTTTTGAGTCTATTTCACATTTTCAATGTGTTTTTTCTTTGTCTCACAAGCTCTGATTGAGACATGCTCCATTTCCTAAACTCCTCTTAATAAAAAAGAAGCTATGACAATAGTTTGAGAACAAAAAACACCATAAATTGAACTTGAGTGAAGAGAAAAAGCTCACATTCTGTTTCAAATTTGGCTTTCCAATAGGGAAACACTCCAGATAAGACTGAAGTTTTAAATTGGATGATTCTTTGGCTCTCATGTTGCCTGCAGACTGGGATGTTCTGGTTTGTATCTGCTCAAGGACGGCAGGCGAGAGTGGTGCGGTGGGTTAGATTGGCAGGAGCGGCCCTGTCTGAAGTTCTCCTTCAAAGCGTGAGGAAAGAGGAGCGCTGAGATGAGTCAATGATAAGGATCCACAGCTCTGCTGTACAGCTGTGCCTGCAAAGTCATCAAAACTCTTTTCTAAAAGTCAAACAGACCAAAGCTCTAATGCTCCTTCTATGGTCTGGCAAAGCTTTAAAACAATTTCAAAGTTTTTAAAATGTCTTATTTTACCGCTGGTATACATCTTTGGGTGGCACGAAGATTTGTGTGTGCCATGTGATGTAATGCTTAGTAATGTCCATTGCGTCCAGTGTGTGCGTGTGAGATACACTGACATTAGGCTTCAAGGCAAATTGGTATTTAGTCACATTGAATGATGAGACTGGCATTGGCTTCGTCGTGTTTCTCTGACACATAAGCTCTTCAGATGACTTCATGAATATCAAACACTTCCCGTGAGGGTCGTCTCCAGCAGTTCAAGCAAATGCCATGGTTGTTTTTCCCTCCCTAACGTATTGGCATAAATCACTAACCATCTGATACTTTTAGTCTTGCTATGTCTTCTCTGATGTCTAGAAGTCCTAGATATGTGTAGAAATTGATTTTGCCCTTTTCTGTGAACTTGTTATTTGCGAGAGCACACATTCCTGACCTCCTACTCAAGGGTGTGTGTGTGGGTGTGTGTTTGTCTGCCTATCTATGTGTGTGTGTGTGTGTGTGTGTGTGTGTGTGTGTGTGTGTGTGTCTGTGTCCATTCCATGCATCTCACAGGGTCAGATTGTGGGATGACTCTGGTCCAAGTTTCACGCTGTGGGGGTCACATAAAATCAGCATGTTATTTTTTCTTTCTTTCCGGAACATGCTGTGTCACCTCATGACTGCCCCACTGACTCATCCCACCATGCAGAGCCTTTGCCACAGCCTTGGCACTTCTCATGAGTGCTTGGAATAACTGTGCGCGCACACAC
>PYXC01002822.1:55000-237500 GCA_015244755.2 Tenualosa ilisha
GTGCAGGCACATCTACACGTGTGTGTTCTGATATCATGTGCTGATTTCCTGAGGGAGGGTCCCGCACTGATGAGCTTCAATGTGTTGTAATGCACAGCTTCCATGATCTCATAATTTTTTTTCTCTCACTCTCATTTTCCCTCTCTCTCTCTCTCTCTCTCTCTCTCTCTCTCTCTCTCTCTCTCTCTGCGTGCACACACACACACCACACACACAGACACAGACCACTCTCACATCACCTCACATTCTCATTTCCCTCTCTTCTACACACACAGATGGGTCCTTTCCAAGTCGAGCTCTACCACTTTGTTTCTGACCTAGTATGTAAACAAAAGAAACACATATTTACAAACCAAATAATACAAACAGATTCTTCTCACTTAGCTCGCCCCATACAAATCACAGTACATAAAATGTGGGTGTCTGTGTGTGTGTGTGTCTGCATATAAACTGATTTTTTGAAGTGTTGGCTTACTTTTTGAATGCACAAGTGTGTATGTGTCTGTGTTATTGTCTGTGTGGTATGGTGATATACGACATTGTTATTGTTAAGGGATTGTATGATGTTTGCATGCAGGAGTTTGTGTGTGTGTGCGTGCGTGTGTGTGTGTGTGTGTGTGTGTGTTATTGTCTGTGTGGTATGGTGATATATGGTATTGGAGAATTGATCTGCCACCAGTGGCTTAGGAGGAACTGTGGAAAAGTTTTTCAGCCACCAGATATTTCTTCGAGGTTTAACTGCACTCCCAAATATGAGACTCCATGTGAGCCCCCTGTGTGATTTAATGTGTGTCCACATCTGACAGGCCCCCAGAAACTCAAAACCACACACACACACACACACACACACACACACACACACACACACACACACCATCACTATGGTAGAGTAGGGCTCTTAGTACTGTACATAGGCACACACACGCACACACAGACACACATATACATTCCACATTCTCCAACAGGGCTTCTGGAATTATCAAGGTTTCTTGAGTGGCAGGAGATGATTAAATATTGTGGTGAGCATATGTTTGTGCGAACGCAGTGTGCACTTGTGTGTTTATGTGTGCGTATGTGTGTGTGTGTTGCTTCTGGTTCTCACCCAGAAGCAAGCGTCCATATTGACCCATCTGAGGGGGTGTCGGGAGGCATTGCCATCCACTCCCATCTGGGCTGAAATGAGCTTTAGAGAAACAGCAAAACAAAGTCATCCATCACCCTGAACCACCCAGTAAACATGGCAGCCTCGAAAACTCAGAGTATTTAAGAAGGGAAGAGCAGGAAAAAGCCGGAGTAAAAGAGAAAAAGTATAAATGTCCCTGCGATAACAAATGTCACAGTTCAGGCCAAAGGATTTAGTTTTCTCTGGTGTGCTGGCAAGGACGTCCGTCACAATCACTCATTAACTCCTTCAAACAGCTTATTACGCGTTCACAGCTCTGGTGTGATGTAATGTTTTGAAAAACAGGGCTCTGTGTCTTGCCTGGTGTCTATGGCAATGCACCACGTTGAATGATAATTAAAGATGTTGTGAGACTTTGTGTGTGTGTGTGTGTGTGTCTGTGTGTCTGTGTTTGTTTGTGGGGTGGTTCCAGAACACCACTTTATGCTCACTGACAGAACTCCCATGAAGTCATCACTTGAGCACAGTCCGAGACATTGCAGTTTTCTCAGTGTGTGTGTGTGTCTGTCTGTCTCTATTTTGTCACTGCACATGTGCCTTATCTGACTTGTAAATTTGTGTGTGTGTGTGTGTGTGTGTGTGTGTGTGTGTGAGAGAGAGAGAGAGAGAGAGAGAGTAGAATTTCCCAGGTTTGAACTCCTCTTCTTGGAGGCAGACAGGCCTGTTATCTGTAGTGCTGTTTGTGGTGATTAGTAACTCCTGTTTGCATTGTGTCTGCCTCTCTCCTCTCCTCTCCTCTCCTCCACTCTTCTCCCGACTCTTCTCGTCCAGGCCCGGGATGACATTCTCAATGGCTCCCACCCCGTGTCCTTCGACAAGGCCTGCGAGTTTGCTGGGATCCAGGCACAGATCCAGTTTGGCCCGCATGTGGAGCACAAACACAAGCCTGGGTTCCTTGAGTAAGCCCCTAACATCACAGCCCACCCATACACATACACACACACACACACACACACACACACACACACACACACACACACACACACACGGACATAGGGATGGGTGCTCAACAGTTGCTTGCAAGGCATTTCCAACTCCGACACACTCTGCATACACACTTGGTACATCTGAACAAACACACGCAAAACACACACACACACACACACACACACACACACACACACACACACACACACACACAGGCACACGTGAGCATGTACACATGGATGGGTGCTCACAAGTCATCTGTAAGGTATATCTGACTCTCTGACACTTCCGATACTCTCTACCTACACACTCACACATCCACATCCACATCCACATGCTCAGCACACCCACACACACACACACAGATGTATGACAGACACACCAAAGCCCTAACAAGCCCTCAGTAGTAATGGGGGGTGTTGTTGGAAGAAAAAAAGGGCAGACTGAGAGCATGTGAATCATGGCAGACACAGACAGACATATAGATGAGACACAGCAGATCAGTGGTAGGCTGACATCCCCCTCAAAAACACACACACACACACACACTCACACTCCCACCCACCTCATGCTCTGGTATGTTCTCCGAGGCGATAGCAGGTGGTCTAGAAGGGGTGGGTTGAACATGTGACAGAGGAGGATGTGTGTGTGTGTGTGTGTGTGTGTGTGTGTGTGTGTGTGTGTGTGTGTGTGTGTGTGTGTGTGTGTGTTGAAGAGGGGGGGTCGAGACATGGCTCTTCCTGGGTGTAACCTGCTTTCACGTGTGATTTATTTCCCCAGCCTGAAGGAGTTTCTCCCCAAGGAGTACATCAAGCAGAGGGGTTCGGAGAAGAGGATCTTTCAGGTGCGTACTGGAGTCGTAGCGCTGTAGCGCTGGTGAGTGCTGCCCGTGATGAATGCCTTATGAACACTGGGCGTAAAGTTGCGTCCCCACCTCTCGTGTTGCCACTTAACCAGGTTAATGTTTGATGTGCCCCGCCGGCTCCATTGAGCAGAGTAATTCCAATTAGACGTTTACTTGTGTTGAGAGTGAATTAGGTGAAATATGTAAAGCATTTTTCAGATACACATACACACATACAGCCTCTTTCTTTCTCTTTCTCTCTCTCTCTCTCTCTCTCTCTCTCTCATTCGCTCACACACACACTTACTCTCTTTCTACCTCCCTTCTTCCATTTCTCTCTCTCTCCCTCTCTCCCTCCCTCCCTCCCTCTCCTTCACTCACTTTGTAATGATTAGCATAAGTGAATTTCTACCTGATTAAAAGCTTTGTGGGCTAATAAGCTCACAGTGGGCTCATTGCTGAGTTATTAAAGCCTGATGAAAGTGCGTCGAGGCTCAGGAAACATGTGTCTTATGCACCACAGGACCACAAAAGCTGCGGCGAGATGACCGAGATCGAGGCTAAAGTGAAGTATGTGAAACTGGCCCGATCTCTACGGACGTATGGAGTGTCCTTCTTCCTGGTGAAGGTGAGATGTGGTCAAAGAAAAGCTTATTTTATGCATACAGAACTTAACCGATGGCTATTTCCCAGACCTGTGCTTGTTCTATGTACACCTTGATTACCTTGATGGGGACTTAAAAATAGCTGTGTCTGTATGGGGCTACTCTCTGCTCTTTGAAGTACTCTGTTGTAGTTGAGTTGAGCTGTTTTTTCGTTAATTTTTTTTTTGCAGTGAGCTTTTGCTCGTAACAGTAATGGATTTGAACCCAGTCCAGACGGAAACACAAGGTCATAAATGTGCAGACATGTTTTGGGAAGACCCAACCCCCCCTCATCCCCTGCCCGCCCACCTTCCCTCCTTCCCATCGTCTCCCCCTTCTTTTCCTCCTCTTTTTTTCTTTCTCTTTTCCTGTGTCAGTTCCCCTCATCCATTTGTAATGTGTCACTCCGGAACATTCCGGGGGCGTTTGAGTGCAAGCTCTGTGGTGCAGCGCACAGCTATGAGAGGAATGTCTGCCCCACACAGAGAGAGAGAGAGAGAGAGAGAGAGAGAGAGAGAAAGACTGCCAAGGTGAGGAAGCGATGCTGCTGACGAGTTCACTTCCACCTGAACTGTGAATTCCACACTCGCTCCAGCAGATGTTGCCCAGGGAGCGAGGGGTTAGCAGAGAAGTAGAGAGAGTGTGAGAACAGAGGATGAAAGAGAGATTGAGAGGAAGAGGAGAGAGAGAGAGAGCGAGCTAAGTATGCGTGCGGAAGACCCAGGAACAGTGCAAGTTCTCATCCTCATACCTTCAGATTAGAAGAGTGTGTTCATCTGCTATTAATGTAATCACAGAGAGGGCAAGCAATAAAAACTTGAGGACTAGCTGGAGTGCCATGCTTACTTTTGTTTGTGTTTGTTGACAAGCACAGCTAATCCCTTCATAAACCCGGGCACACCAGAGCGGAACCTCTTTTGATCTTTTCATGCCAGTGTGTGAAATCATTTCACATATTCACACCCCGTTAAAAAAAAAAAAAACAACTAAGTAAGTAAAATCAGTAAATGTTTCTTTTTTTTTTTTTTTTCCCCTGCAAAGGCGCTCTCCAGTTTTTCTGCGGCATTATCTGTCACCTCGGATGTAAGAGCATGCCACACATGGCTGGATGTGGATTGAGGGGTCATGTCGGGTCGTCCGTGGCTGGTCTGCAGTGGCCAGCGGATTAAGCTTGATTGTAATGAAAAGCACTTGACTGAACCCTGAGTGGATCAAATTCCCAATGACGAATTTTGACTCATTGTTTGCTACCAGCCAGAACTTTTTAACAGTCTTGTTGTTTTCAAGAAAGGCTATCTGCCATTGAATCACAACAATAGAGACAACAGAGGTGCTTTCAGCAGTCTATATATATATTCCTTGTATATATAAAAGGTTATTGTCCTTGGAATGAGTGTGTATTTTTTTTTTTCCCTGTGACGGTCAAGACATGCTGGTAAGGTCTGCTCAAGTGCTGATGCTCAAGTGGTTAAACATTTCGATGCTTATCAGTAAACTGTTCTTTTCTGACCCTGACATTGAAAACAATAGCCTGGAGGTCCAGAGAGGTAGTTTTTGGCTCTCCAGCTTGACTGGACTGCGAATTTTGCTCATAGGGGGCCTGGTACCCTGGGTGAGTGCCAGGGTACCATTGTGGGAGCACTGAACCAAAGTGGATGTGGTACTCCCTGGCAATGAGCAGAGAGAGGGCAGCTGGAGGCAGCCACGCGGGGTCCAGTCCCTGAGCATGACGACCATGTCAGCGTGACTGCATTATGACTCTCTTAACCAACCCCACCCCCAACCCTCCACGCCATCTTTGAAGTTGTGCTCAGCGAAGCGGCAGGAACTAGTGTCGAGACAACCTGTAACTCTGCAAGGTCAGACACTGGCCACTGCGGATCAGAGAGCCTGAGGAAGGAGGGAGTAGAAGAAGTGGAGAGATGGGGGGGCGTACATGGAGAGAGGGAGAGGGTGAGGAGGGTGGGAGGGAGCATGCTGTCCCGCTCCGTGAGGCATGTCGGTTTCAATTAACGAATCAAAGGGACTGTGGGTAAGCACTGGTTCACTGACAGTAGGAGAGAGTGTAGCATTTCTCAAAAGCACTATGTTGGACCTCTCTCACTCACTTTTAATCTCACTCCACTCCAACCATCTGTCCCTCCCTCTCTCTCTCTCTCTCTCTCTCTCTCTCTCTCTCTCTCTCTCTCTCTCTCTCTCTCTCTCTCTCTCTCTCTCTCTCTCTCTCTCTCTCTCTCTCTATCACTCTTTCTTTCCCTGTCTGTCCCTCTGCCTCTGTTTTTTTCTCTCCTGCAGGAGAAAATGAAGAGCAAGAATAAGCTGGTCCCGCGCTTGCTAGGCATTACCAAAGAGTCAGTCATGCGGGTGGACGAGAAGACCAAAGACGTGGTCCAGGAGTGGCCCCTCACCACCGTCAAGAGATGGGCGGCCTCCCCCAAGAGCTTCACCTTGGTACATCCCACCTCTCCTTTACCCCCCTTCCTGCATTCTGCATTCTTGGGTCGTTAGATATGTGGGATTTTAGAGGGGACAAGGGGGCGCGGGGTGGGGGGGGGGGGGCGTCTGCAGTCTAACGGTTGAAGTACTCGGCTGTATAAAGTCCATCTGTCTCTCATCCTCCACGTACACACAGAGCAGAACGCCAGCAGCCGTGTGTGTTCTAGGAACCGTGTTTTTCCTCCCCAACTTTTTTTTTTTGGTCTTTTTCACCTTTTTTTTCCTCTTTGCTCACCCTCCACATAACACAGTAACCCCCTCAGGAATGTACAGCAATGCTTTTATCCGGAGTGCCCCGGTAATGGGAGGTGACACTTTTAAGAGCGGGGTACCTCAGCTGAAACGGCTTGGAGTGGTGTGTGTGTGTGTGTGTGTGTGTGTGTGTGTGTGTGTGTGTGTGTGTGTGTGTGTGTGTGTGTGTGTGTGTGTGTGTGTGTGTGTGTGTGTGTGTGTGTGTGTGTGTGTGTGTGTGTGTGTGTTTGGGGGGGTGGAAGGGGTGCTCGCTTTCATATGCTGACACGGGAGGCACGCGCATCACGCCATAAATATCTGCCCACATCACGCAATGCAGTCCAGGGCAGTGTGGCACAGTGCAGTTTACTGTAGTTCTGACTGAAAGATCCAATCTGATGTTCAATCTGGATGGCGCCGCTAATATTAATTAAAAAGTAGTTTATATTTGCTGATTATGAAGGTAAATTACTCCATGATTACAGAGCAGCTTTTGAAAAACATCTGGTGTTGATTTGGATAATATTTCATGTGCATTTGGGTGCATGTGTGCTTGTTTGCCCATAAATGCATGCCCATGTTCATTGGTATGCAATTAAGCCTCCGATTTGCTAATGATATTATTTACAACTTATGCTCGTTGAGTTTAGTTGAGGCTGTACTTAAGTGAAATGCCCTGTGTGGATTAATATGAGGCATTCATTTATAAATGCACAGGCGCACAGGAGCTCATTTGCCAACATTGATCAGAGTGAAGTCCTCCACTCTCACATTACATCAGAGGTCTTTGAAGTGCAAGTTGTTGCTAAGGCCTCCAGTAATGTATAAGGCAGGAGGGACTTTACTGTTTAGATGAATGGTGAGGAAAAACAGCTAAAAATCCAAATGCCAAATCAATGAGATCATCCTAGTTTGATGTTTCTCTGTTTCATGATGTTAGTTTTGTGTTTTTGGTTTCCCAGTTTTAATAAATTGTGAAATTGTGAATTTTTAAAGCAACAGAGTAACACACTGGTAAACATAGATATTTGTTGTGTGTCCAAGAGACATGTATTCTGATGTTGGTAGACAAAGCAAAGGTTTCTAAGCTGTAATTGTCACTTCATTAAAGATTATTTGTTTTAGTGTATACTGCAAACGGTATCAAGTGTTGCCAAGGAAACGCATCCGCATCGGCAAGTGCTTCGGCTGTAAGTGGAGATGGGTGACGCTGACCTCTCAAACCACACAAGGCCCTGGAGAGTCAGAGGCTACACACACACACACACACACACACACACACACACACACACACACATTGAATAAAATCATACTGTACCTGTGGACACAAACACAACGCATACACAAAGCATTCACAAACAGGCACATAGACACACATGAGCCCCGTGGTAGTAACTGGAGTCCTCCTTCTGACAGATGGGCCTGTGCTGTGTAACACTATCGGCTCAAACTGTGCAACATAAAGGGGAAGCCACAGCAGATTTCCAAAAAATAGCAGAATTTATGAAAGAAGAAGTAGAATAAAGAATAGCGACAAGGAAAATAAGTGTGGTGTAAGTCAGTAAAATGAGAGAACCAAAAGTGTAGCGCAAAGTCAGTTTAGGGGAAAACCAACATAACAACAAGCAAAAACCAAAGCTGGGAGAAGGAGTGTGAACCATGTTCTGTCAGGGCAGGCCATTTTACTGCTCCCAGTTGTAGCGCTTCTCTTCACCACTGTATATACATCCGTTGCACTCTGCAACACATTTGTACATCTGTATATACATTTGTATATGCATATGTTAGTGTATATTAATATATCTACACACCTGTATATTTGTTCACATTACATCTGTATATCTGTACATCTGTAGATTTGTCTATGCATGGTAGTATAGAGCATTTGGATATTAACATCCTTCATCCACACATTGCTATTTTGTAAATCAATACTAATTTATACCCATCTTTCACATTGCCCTATCTGTAAATAACTGCTCCCATAATTTATTTGTACATAATCTGCACATAACTGTTCCCATCATAATTTATTTGTACATAATCTGCACATATCTATTCCCACTTTTACACTGCCTTTATCTGTACATAACTGCTCTTAACTGTGCATACTGCACGTACTGCACATATTGCACTTTCTGCTATTTGCACTTCTAATTAGATGCTAAACTGTATTTCGTTACTCTGTATTCATACATGTGTAAAGACAGTCCAAGTTTATTCTAATGAAATCTAATGTAATCTAATTAGGACACGTGGGCAGAGGAGACAATACACACACAGGCACACCTGCGCAAAGGGGCATGGTTAAAGAAGAGAGCCAGTTGGGTCCATCCAGCTGTGCTTTTGGTGCCTGCATTAGAAACCTCAGATGTGGAGAGGCTCTCAGGAAAACACACTCTTTTAGTGTATGCAGTGACTCTCAGTAAAACACACTCTTTTAGTGTATGCAGTGACTTTCAGTAAAACACACTCCTTTAGTGTATGCAGTGACTCTCAGTAAAACACACTCCTTTAGTGTATGCATTGACTCAGGAAAACACACTCCTTTAGTGTATGCAGTGACTCAGGAATACACTTTTTTAATACGTTAGCTGCGATCTTGGCTTTTTCCTCTTTTCACTGTCTTCACTGTTTATCTTCCTACCATTTATGTGTCTGTGTGTTCCATTTTTGGACATGTGTGTGTGCTTGTGTTAAATGGAGCATTTGCCTTCATTCTCTCTCTCTCTCTCTCTCTCTCTCTCTCTCTCTCTCTCTCTCTCTCTCTCTCTGTCCATCTGTCTCTCTCCCTCTGTGTCGCTCGCCCCCCTAGGACTTTGGCGAGTATCAGGAGAGCTACTACTCGGTCCAGACCACAGAAGGCGAGCAAATCTCCCAGCTAATTGCGGGATACATCGACATCATCCTCAAAAAGGCAAGTGTCGCCTACAAGCCGGGAGTGACTCTCCATGCGCTGTCATTCTCAGTTCAACACATGCCCTGCTGTTTAATCATCCACCCACACAAAGCACATAGCCTCTATTGCTTGTGTGAGTAGTGGGCGAGTGGTAGGGTAGCAGTTAAGGAACCTGGCTAGCATGCTAGTCGCCTGAATATCTATGGGTTCGTATCTCAGCAGCCGCCTTGAGACCTTGAACAAGGCACTTAGCCCTCAGCCGCCGCCTTGAGACCTTGAACAAGGCACTTAGCCCTAAGTTGACAATTGACAAACTGTCAATTGTATAAAAATGTCAGCTAAATGTGTAAATGTAAATGAGTTGGATAAATTAAAACTAAAGAGGACAGTGACTAATCTGAACACAGAGACATTTGATGCTAAACAATTTCCCATCCTCTTACAGAAGCAGAGTAAGGATCGCTTTGGCTTGGATGGCGACGAGGAGTCAACCATGTTGGAGGAATCGGTCTCCCCAAAGAAGTAAGTGCGCTTCTACTAATGTCATTTTTATATATATAAATATATATATAGTGTGTGTGTGTGTGTGTGTGTGTTTATGTGTGTGTGTATATGTGTGGTTAGCGACCCCTGCCAGTGTTTTCATGCGGTTGAAGGCTTTCTAATTGAGCCCCACCCCCTCTTCCATCTGCATGTATGGGTTTGCTGTACATGGTAGGAATAGCATCTCCAAGCTCATTAGCCTACAACCACAGGCTCATGTTTCAGTGGTTTGCGTGTGTAACCCTGAGACAAGCATCTGATAGATGAGCTCAGTGGACAGGACAGGACGGGACAGGAGAAGAGCACAGAGAGGTCATTGACTAGAAATGGAGAGCCCATACTTAGACTCCCTAAGAGAAGTGGAGGGCATGGACAGAGTAATGTTGTTGTCCCTCTGTGTGAGAACTTGCTGAGGTTGACTTATGGAGACTACATATTGTCATTTCACTGAAAAGGGAAGGAAGCTCAGGAAGACCTTAATAAAAATATTGTTTTCCTGGAAGTTGTTTTTTACCCTTCATCTCCCTTGTTTTGCCCTCCCCCCTCCTCTCACTCTCTCTCTCACTCTCTCACTCGCTCACTCCCCATATCAAAGTAAACTTGTTATGTAAGCTTGTTATGTGTATATTTATTTATTTTTTCATTCATACATTCATTTAACAGCCATAGTATATATCTGTCAGGTTATAGCCAAAGGCTAATTTACATCTGTAGTCCCTGGACAAGAGTTAATGTTGTGGTAAAAAAAAAACATTCACTGTAGAAAGGGTATACGTCTTTATAGTGTCCATACACACACATTCACACACACACACACACACACACACACAAGTCTATGTTTTTGAGTGAATGTGATACTCAGATAGGCTCTTGTCCTCTGAAGCGGTGCCTAGATACCGGTTGTTATTGGAAACCATATCTCTGCAAAGGCGAGCCTTGTGTTATGATGGACACCAAGCATCACATCAGTGCGGCTGTTTCCGTGCCAACCCCGCTCCTCTCCTCCCCTACTGATGTGAGCAGTAAAAAAAAATGTCCGCCTCTGGCAGAGCGCTTTAATTAACCCATAGAGCTCAAGAAGCAGCTGTTTATCCAAATCAGGAGAGCCTGCTCCCACTCCTCAGCCTTAATAACAGGTGTTAACACTCTGTTGGTCAACAGGTGTCACAAAGGAGACCAGAAAACATCCTGTTTAGCACTAGCCTTCAGCATTTTGTTGACTAGTGTGTGTGTGTATGTGTGTGTGTGTGTGTGTGTGTGTGTGTGTGTGTGCACATACAGTTTGTACATATTTGCAGTCCAGGTGAGAAGGATCTCAGAACCCTCCACCCTAGTCCAATTATCTGTGTGTGTGTGTGTGTGTGTGTGTGTGTGTGTGTGTGTGTGTGTGTGTGTGTGTAAATGTTTATATTTTTACTCATAGCATCTTAACCACTCTCCCCATGTCTGTCTTTCCCGCCCAACCTGCCACCAGGTCCACCATCCTGCAGCAGCAGTTTAACCGGGTGGGGCGGGTGGAGCACGGCTCGGTGGCACTGCCTGGCATCATGCGCTCAGGCTCCGTCGGAGGCCCCGACACCTTCAACGTGGGCACCATGCCCTCTGCCCAGCAGCAGATCACCACGGGCCAGATGCACCGTGGGCATATGCCCCCACTGGTGAGCAGGACCACTGAGCGTGACACAGTGGCATGACTGAATGCAGACATGTGTTTGGATTTAGGGAGGTAGTGATATGTAATATTGAAGAGTTTTGCTGTGAAATAGAAAGGCATGTTTCTCAACCCATGTGATTAAAAAAGGAGATGTGACAAGCAAATTATGATGCCGCGCTGCCACTTGTCAGGTGTATGCATATCCAGACGGTTATTTTGACTCTGTTTACATAAACAAGATTTTCCTGATTCTCTGACTCATCATTGTGTAAGAGATGTCAGGTAGTTAAAAGTAGGTAAATGTCATTGATTGTGGAGCCCAGCGCTGTCATGTAAAGCCAAACTGACTTCACTTATTCCCTGTAGAGGAATTTCAGTGTCATGGGTCTGAATGGATTATGTGTGACCGCCATCTGTGAAGGACGACTCACTCTGTGACCTCTGACCTTTGACCTCTGTTTATCTGTGGTATTGAGCAGAGCCTAGCGCAGCAGGCTCTCATGGGCACCATCAACAGCAGCATGCAGGCCGTGCAGCAGGCCCAGGCCGACCTTGGTGAGGTGGACGACCTTCCACCCCTGGGGCAAGACATGGTGAGTCAGATGCTTTGGAAGGTACACACATACACACACACACACACACACACCTAGTCTCAGCTGTGTTCCAGGTTGGTTTTAGAGTAGTCAGAAGTAGGCCCTCTGTCTTTGCACCTCCTTAATGAGCATCTGTGATTTATTTATTTATTTATTTATTTATTTATTTATATTCCTCCATTATTCTCAGTCGCAGTTTCTGAATCCTTGAAGTCTCTCCAACTGTGCGCTCAGCCAGGTGAATGCACCTGTGTATTTGCATGTAAATCATTGTGGTGGAGCCAGAATCGCAGGGAGGATTTGAAACTCTCTGGACTTGATGTTCCCCCCTTTTAACATTTATCGGACGCTTGTTACGTGATTCATCACTAGAAAGTCTCTCTGTAGCTGGATGTAGGCTGAAGCATAAACACTCCTTAAAAAGAACTGCTGCTTTGAGTGTTGTTGTACTTTTGAGCACCCAGAGCATTAGTGAAACAAATGGCTTTTTTATTTGGTGCATAATCCCAGCGACCTTGAGGCCGATTGTCCCTAGGTCCTGTTCGAGTCTGGCTCGGTTTTGTGCCATACCACTCTGCTCTGTGCCGGATCCACATCACAGAGAGCTGCAATTTGGAGGGCTGCCATAGTAGACATTATTATGTACCCCTATGTACACCTTTACACTGCATATGTTTATATGGACTGCTGAGGGATTAACAGCTGCTCTCCCCCACCCCTTGTCTGTCTGTCTCTCTCTCTCTTTCTTGTCTTTTTTCTCCTTAAAAGGCTTCCCGCGTTTGGGTCCAGAACAAAGTGGACGAGTCCAAGCATGAGATCCACTCTCAAGTCGACGCCATCACTGCCGGAACCGCATCTGTTGTCAATCTCACGGCAGGTGTGTGAGTGTGTGTGTGTGTGTGTGTGTGTGTGTGTGTGTGAGTGTGTTGCTTCCCGGAGGCAGCAGGCAGGCAGGCAAGCAGTCTGTGAGTGTTTCAGCATTTCGGCATTTCAGCAGGCAGCTCGTTCTGGAGCACTTCTCTGTTCTGTCTCCCAGTGGGCCACTGTTCTAAGAGGCTCTGCACAGCAGATGTATATGCTTGTCTGTATATTCCCCACTGAACAAAGAAGAATCATTTACAGCAATGGAGGGAGGGAGGGAGCGAGGGAGGAGAAAGTGCTGATGGGCGGAAAGAAAAACAGTGTGAAGGAGGGATGGGGGCCAGAAAAAGAAATGTATAGAAAGAGAGAGAGAGAGAGAGGTACAGAGAGAGACATAAGAAACTCCTCAGGATGCTGAATTAACACATCAATCCAGGTGATAAAGATTTGCATCTAGAGGCTAGGGAGCAATATAGTATAAAGGGTATAACGAGAGAGAGAGAGAGAGAGAGGGAGGGAGGGAGGGAAGAAATAGATAGAAATCATAAAACCCCTCAGTATCTGTTAAATATTGGAACATTTTTCCATTTTCGCCCCAATAAATATTTCGGTGGTAAAATACTCTTCGGCGTGTCCTGAAGCTGTGCGAGTTGGCAGCGTCCCCACCAGTTTTCCCCGGCTCCTGGAGAGGCGCCGCTCCGAGTGATGCCAGCTTTCTGCTCGAGTTTAATCTCGCCTGCACCATCTGTTTAATAGCACGGTGGTGCAGCTTCTTGTTAACTACCTCCCAGCTGAAACTTCACTTTTGTGTTCTTCCCGTGCTCCACATCTGTGCCTATCAGACACCACTAGTGTCATGGAAAAGCTGTGTGCTTGCATGCAAATTGTGTGTGTGTGTGTGTGTGTGTGTGTGTGTGTGAGGGGGAAAGAGAAAGAGAGAGATGGACAGAAAGAAAGAGATGTTTTAGTCACAAGCACTTCTCATCTAGTCCCAATGCAGAATTAGCCATGCGCTGTTGCCGTGCGTTGTTGCTACCCCTCCACATAGTCTAATAGGCCTACTTCAGATGTTAATCAATGATAAATTATGCATCAACTAATGGGTGTTTGTCATTATGTCAATTACCCAACTTATCTATAATCCTGATCAGTCTTATCTCTCTCTAATCAAACTCTTGGATAATAAATAGAGAACTCTTTAATTGTTAGCAGTCTACTCTTTGCACTTTTTCACTAAAGTGCCCACACTGCACTGCGTGCATGCGTGCATGCAACAATGAGGGCATTCTCTATGTATGCAGTTCCAATAGTTGTAGTTCATTCTCTCTCTCTCTCTCTCTCTCTCTCTCTCTCTCTCTTTTACTCACTCTTACTCACTCTCTCTCTCACTCTCTGACTCTCTCCCTCTCTCTTTCTCCACAGGTGACCCCACAGACACAGACTACACTGCCGTGGGCTGTGCCATCACCACCATCTCCTCCAACCTGACGGAGATGTCCAAGGGGGTCAAGCTGCTGGCCGCCCTGATGGACGATGAGGTGGGCAGCGGGCAGAACCTGATGGGTGCCGCCAGGACCCTTGCCGGGGCCGTGTCTGACCTGCTCAAGGCCGTGGAGCCGGCCTCCGGAGAGGTGAGGAGAAGCAGAGACAGTGTGGAAAGCAGAAGAGGAGGAAAGAAACGAGGGAGAGAGAGAGACAGAGACAGAGGCCAAAACTCGGTCAGACTAATCCTGACATATGATCTTCTGAGGCCTTAAAAACATGAAAGCAGGCATCTGCTGATAAACATGGTGCTCTGGACTGATAAGGCAGCCCTAAATCCTGGTGCTGAGATTAGGGGTTAGGACCCCACCCCATGAAGGGCAGACAGTATCATATGGTTTTATGTGTGCTTGTGCGTCAGTGCATATGTTTGTGTGTGTGTGTGTGCGTGTGTGCGCACATGTGTGTTTACATGGATGCATGTGCTTATGTGTGTGTTTCTGTGTGTGTCAGTGTGTTATACCAGTGGTTTCACTCATCTGTGTGCGTTTGTCTGTGTGCCTCTCAGCCCAGGCAGACGGTGTTGACGGCAGCTGGAAGCATTGGCCAGGCCAGCGGAGACCTGCTGCGTCAGATGGGGGAGGGGGAAACCGACGACAGATTCCAGGTGAGCCAGGAGGGTGTGTGTGTGTGTGTGTGTGTGTGTGTGTGTGTGTGTGTGTGTGTGTGTGTCAGTGCGTTCACTCTATGTGTGCCTGTACTGATGTATGATGTGTGCGTGTGTCAGAATGTTTACTATTTACAAGCTTCTACTGATATATGATGGAGAGCTGAGGCAATTTCTGTGCTGCTTGATTTAAAGTAGATAAGATGCAATCGTGTCATATTATTGGAATGTTTGGGGAGTTGTGCGATCTAATCTTCTTTCCCTGAACTGTGTATAAAGTACATCATCTGTGTAGCAAGCAGTAACTGTTACTCCACAAGAGTTACAAAAATGGATCACACACAGCACCACATTCTGCAGCTACACACACAGCGTAGCACAGTGTTTAAGCAGAATAAATCTCTTCTGTCCATTGCTTGTGTTTTTATACGCCGCATGGAGTGGTTTTTATTTCGAGAGCTCATTTTTTTGTTTGTAGGCCTCCCCACCTTTGGCTAAACGGCCAGCAGCACAGATGCACTATAAATACACATCAATGCCCCGTGTGTTTAGCCAACTTCAAAAGATTTGTTTATCTCACCATGTGCGTCATGCTAATAAAGCCATTTGTGGAGGTTAGCCCTTTGTGCCATCTGCAAAAGTGTTGTGTTGCCAGGCGACGGCTGTGTTGGTGTTTCCACAGCATGTGACTGAGATTAAACATGTTTTTTTTTTCTCTCTCCCTCTCTGTCTGTCTCTCTCTCTCTTTTTCTCTTTGTCTTTTTTTTCTGTCCCTCTCATCTTCAGGAAGTGCTGATGAACCTAGCCAAAGCGGTGGCCAACGCAGCTGCCATGCTTGTGCTCAAGGCCAAGAATGTGGCGCAGGTGGCAGAGGACCCCGTCCTGCAGAACCGTGTGATCGCGGCTGCAACGCAGTGTGCCTTGTCCACTTCACAGCTGGTGGCCTGCACCAAGGTGTCCTCACCTCTCTGCCTCTGTCTGCACACACAAATATTTGAACTCTCTCTCTCTCTCTCACACACACACACACACACACACACACACACACACACACACACATACATATCATTTTTAGCATAATTTGAGGTATACCAGAATTATTGCCCTCTCTGAAGTACATTTATGCATTCACTGATTTTGTATATGTATGTAAAAATAGGTGTTTTTGTGTGTATTTATTTAACCTAAGAGACACATAATTGGATAGATGCACTCAGATGTTTTTTTGTGCATAGCTTTGTGTATACGAATGTGTACATATGTGTACATCTAAACAAGAAATTAATCAGCTATCAATCAACCATATATTTAATGTATATGGGCATTTCCTTGTTATGGTTTTGACAGAACATGAGCAAATGTAGTATTATATAAAATGCAGTATTTGAAAAATGCTCAAATTTCATGTAATCGTTCACATCATACAATTACCATGGCATTTTATTGGATATATGGATCTGCCAAGATGTCCACTTTCCGTGGATTTGCCTCTATATAAATTTGCTCTTAATCTCTGAGGTGCTGTGAGGTTTCTCACCATGGTGGTGGTTGTCCCCTCGGTCCCCAGGTGGTGAGCCCCACCATCAGCTCGCCAGTGTGCCAGGAACAGCTGGTGGAGGCCGGCCGACTGGTGGAGCGCTCAGTGGAGGGCTGTGTCAAAGCCTGCCACTCTGCCACGGATGAGAACGACCTCCTCAAACAGGTGAGCGGTTGTGTAGGTGGAGATTAGGCACTCTCAAAATACAATGTGTAGTTCACAGGCCCTTTAAGGTTAATGGCCATGTCGTCTCAGAGGATCCCTTGACTATGCTGGTGGCAGCTCTCTGTTGAAGAGAGCTATCAACCTTATAGAGCAATTTTCTTCAACTATGGTGCTTTGCTTTAAGGCCTGGTAGAGAAGTGCCACATGTAAAGAAACCTGTCAGGAACCTTTAATTCAAATTCATTCGCACTAAAGACAGAGGAAGAAACTTTTCCCATCATGTGTTGGCTGAGACGAATTAATCAGTGTGAATGCAGAGCTTCATTTCTGTGTCTTGGGCTAAGGCCAGGTGTGGTCTTGAACAAATTCATCGACATTATATTGTTCTGGGCAGCAGGAGTAAATAAACCTGCAGGTGGTTATCTTCCATGTTTGAGTTGTAAACAAGACCAGAGCACTTCCAATTGTTGCGTTATAAACGAGATGGCAGCTGACTTGCGAGCAGCTTTGACACGACACAACTGTGTCACATCATTGCCAGATCCTGTTCTTGTGTCAGCTGCTTTGTTGGGAGCGTTATGGAATGTCGATTATGGGATCTGTCCCAGTGATTCACACTCTTTATGTGTGTGTGTGTGTGTGTGTGTGTGTGTGTGTGTGTGTGTGTGTGTGGTGTGTGTGTGTGTGTGTGTGTGTGTGAGAAGGTGAGTGCAGCAGCTGGTACGGTGAGCCAGGCACTCAGCGACCTCCTGCAGCACGTGCGTCACTACGCCAGCTGTGGTGAGCCCATTGGCCGCTACGACCAGGCCACCGACACCATCATGACCGTCACCGAGAGCATCTTCACCTCCATGGGCGACGCAGGTGAGCAGGGTGGGTTGCTGTGAATTGTAACAAAGCAAGGGAGGAAGGGAAGAGAGGCTAAAGAGAGAATGTAGAAGACAAAAAAAAGAAAGAGAGAAAGAAAGAAAGAAAGGGAGGGAAGGCCTATAGGACTGTATAGGTAATGGCACTACAAATAGCTGCAAAAATCTGTGTTTTTCAGAATCCGTATTTTTTAAGAATATGTTAGTCACCCTTTCATTTCTAGGGGGTAAGGAGGGTCACATGGTGGGCTATGGGGTTAGGTTTTCACACTTGACATGTGAGATATGTCTGATTTTTGAGTGCTAATCAGCCAAGCCTCAGGGCTTACATTCCTCCTCTATACTGAATGAAGAACAGATGTGGAGACGAGACACTTTTCCAAGGCGCATGTTTTTACATGCTAATGACTATGCAAAACACTGTGTCCAATCAGTCATCTCTGGCTCCCACTCCTATTTGTCTTGATTATTTTGTTTTTGTTTTTATTGCAATGTAAACGGGTGTTTTTTGGGTGGGTTGGAAAAAAAAACCTTAAGAAAACAAAGTGAAAAGTATCATTGAAGCTCAGACACTTGTATTGGATGTCATCTGAGATAGAGCCCATTAAAGCACAGTTGTCTTCATTTAGACCATGGTTGGAAAAATAGTCAACCAAAGCCAAGGGAAACTTCCAAGCATCTTTAACTCTGATGAGAATGCCTTCCTTTGCCGCAGTCTACTGGTTTGTGACGCTCTCCATCACTTCAGCTCCGTAATCCTTGCAACCGTGACCCTCGCATTTACACACGGAAATATTGCACTTTTGTTCCAGTTGCTACTCTTTCCCACATCATTTACCTGCTCGCCCACAGCGTAATATGAAGCTGTCGTTAAACAGCCATCCTTAATATGAAGAATCCACAAGTCTCAAGCTGTAAATAAACTCAGTCTTTCCATGAGAGTTTTTATTTTCTCTCTCCCTTCCTCCTTCTCACAGTATTGGCGAGATGTCAGACTCCACTGCCCTCCACAAGCAGCAGTGAAGTTTTCTTTGCGTTTGTTTTGACTGCGCTGGAGATTCGAGATGCCCCCCCCCCCCCCCCACCCCCCCGGCCGGCTGCGGTTTCCCATTAGCCGATCCCTTTTTCGAACATGTTCAATGACTGAAGCCCTTTTTATCCCTCTCGCCCGCCCTCACGCTGTTGTTCAAAGGCCTAAGCGTTTGTTATGGTATGGCTACGAGTATGAAGAATTCCCCCTGCCCACTCCACTCCATGCTCAGGGGCTTACTGAAAACATGTCATCCAAAACCACCACAGAGCTCCGACAATCTGTTCCCAATCAGCAGCGGCCAGGCCTTTGAAAATTTAAGGCAAAACACATGACATTCAAGTTGCTAGTGAGAAGTAGACCAGTTGAAAGGGGCGTGTGAGCATGGGATGATGAGTGTGTGTGTGTGTGTGTGTGGGTTGCGGGGGGGCGGGGGGTGCATTGAACATGATTCTTCAACTGAAACGAATTTAATTTTATTTATATGGACAAAAAATCAGATTGGTAAGTCAATTGGACGGGCCTCATAAGAGTGAAGGAGAGTGGAGCTTCCTGCATTTGCAAAAGGTTGTTCGCCTGGCGGTCATGCCTTGCGAATGTCAGTCCTTTGATGGGCCTCTGCGCACTGCTATTTCAGGCCATGCGTAGGTGTGCAGGCAACATGCAGGCTTTCACACAGAAAGAAAAAAAAAACAAGAGCAAGAAGAGAAAGAAAAGAGGAGAGAGAGGGAGCTAGAGGGAGAGAATCAATAACCTTCCGCAGGTCACTCTCGGGCTTTGATTCCCCTTCCTGCATGAAACTGTGATGAGAGCAGAAGGATAAAAACTAACACTCAGGGAATCGATGGCTCTTCCCCCAAAACTTGTTTGTGTTCCGTGGACAGGGCTAAGACTGAAGTGAGGAGGAGATGGTGGTGTGAGTGTGCACGTTTGTGTTTGTTTGTGTGTGTGTGTGTGTGTGTGTGTGAGTGTAAGTGTGTACACACATGTACTTGTGTGTGTGTGTGTACACATGTGTGTTTTAAGTGTGTACATACTTCTGTGCTTGTGCGTGTGTGCGTGAGTGTATTTGTGTACGTAGACAACCAATTTGCTGTCCATGTTGTGACGTGCCAAAGTGAAGTTCCCGTCAGCTCTGGTTTACCACTAACGGCTGTGAGGCCAGAAGATGCAAGAGGGATCTTACCATTTCTCTCCCTCCTTTCATGTGTCTGTTTGTTTGTCTGCGTGTGTGTGTTTGTCTGCGTGTGTGTGTTTTTGTGTGTTTTTTTTTTTTTGTTTGTCAGCGTGTGTGTGTGTGTGTGTGTTGCAAGCATATTGTGTATGTCTACTCGCCTGTTTGTCTGGTTATGTTGAAGTCAGCATGGCTTTGTTTGGTGTTTGGTCTGATATTGTGTTGTGTCCTGGAAGCAGGGACTGTAATACTCACTCTTGTTTGCTTCTCCGCAGGTGAAATGGTGCGTCAGGCTCGCGTCCTGGCACAAGCCACCTCTGACCTGGTGAACGCCATGCGCTCGGACGCCGAAGCCGAGATTGACGTGGACAACTCTAAGAAGCTGCTGGCAGCCGCCAAGCTGCTAGCTGACGCCACGGCCAGGATGGTGGAGGCAGCCAAGGTACTAGCACCACGCTAGACATCACCAAGCCTGCATCCATCACGTATTTATTTAATGCAGCTGGCCTTGTTACTCTCCCCCCAAAAAAGCTATTGGGTCTCTCTTGTTGAAGAAGACAGTTCTCAAGAGGCCTGTTGTCTTCACACTGTAGTTTAGAAGCCATGTAGACATAGTTTGGTTATGCAAGGGGTGAAAAAATCTGCAGTCCTGCGTGACTCGGTGTGCCCACTGTTGCAGTGCGGAGCGTTGCCATTGTGGTGAGATGCTCTTGCCCATCGAAGTTAAGTCAGGAGGTGATTTAAGCAGATGTTCTTGTGGGGCATGGCAATTCGCCAGTGTTGTATTAGGGCTGGCCAATAGAAACCAACCCAGAGCCACTTCCAGGTGCCCATGCTCTCCATCAGCCACTCAGCCTTGGCCCCTTTCTTAACAGAGCTCTTCAAATAGGAAACGGACCTTTAATGGCCATGTGATAAAAGACCTATCAAGCACAGGCTGAAATGGCATCATATATCCCGTCATTCGCTAGATATATCAAACATAGCGCTGTCTGTGGCGATGGCTTGGGGCGGGCTTCTTATTCAGGCACTCCGGTTTCGTCCACTCCGACTTAGTGATTTAGCGTTGAAATAAAGAGCGAACACCGTAGATGGCGCTTAATCAGCTCGGAGCCATGTCGACAAGTATGAATGTTCAGAATGTTATTAATCGGAGCCACCCAGTGGAGTTGAACCGCAGGACTCGAGGCTGGTGGATGTCTCTGACTCATTGCACGTTAATCATGACTCCGCCACCGCTTATCGGCAGACGGACAAACGGAAGGAAGCAGGAGGGAATGTGACCATTTGATGGTCTCCTAGGCAACAATTTTAGGAAAAAGAGTGGCTGCTTTCAGCAGTTCTGCGTGTGTGAGATGTGAGATGCTTTGGGTGAGAAACAACCTGGCATTGTTTAGTGTTAACAAGGTGAGTGTGTGTGTTTGTGTGCGTGTGTGTCTGTCAATGTGGTCCCAGTCTGAGTGCGAGCACGCTGTCTGGATTGTGTTGTGTATCACCGTGGGAACCGCATCAGCCGCATCCTCGGGAAGAGGGATTGTGAGGGGACCGGTCTCTTTAGTTTCAGATCTTCTCTAGAGGGCAGAGCTGATGGACTGGAGAGAATTCATTCCTTTTTTTCGGTCACTCTTCATTTCTATTTTCCCACTCCTCGTCTTCCACTCTGTACAGTTCATTCCTCTTATTCTCCACACCATCATCAGGCCCCTCACACTGCTGGAGCAGAGGCTGGGATCCCCATAAGCTGCACTAGCTCTCTAGCACTGTAGCTCTCCTGCTGAAAATAAAGTAGATGTGTTTTGATGAGAGAAGTGCCTTGCATCTCTGCTGACTTTGTTGCACCATGCTGTGAGTAAATGGACTGATTCTCAACGTGAATAAATGACCTGTTTTTTTCTTTCTGTGTGTTTGTGTGTGTGTGAGCACTGCTTGTGTCTCTGTCTGTTATTGTCTGTGTTTATGTGTGTATGTCTGCGTCTGTGTTTTTGTGTGTGTGTGTGTGTGTGTGTGTGTGTGTGTGTGCATACGCTCGTTTCTCTGCCTGTGTCTGTTATTGTCTTTGTTTATGTGTGTATATCTGTGTTTTGTTTTTTGTGTGTGTGTGTGTGTGTGCGTGTGTAGGGTGCTGCAGCAAACCCGGAGAATGAGGACCAGCAGCAAAGGCTGCGAGAGGCGGCTGAAGGCCTCAGAGTGGCCACCAACGCTGCTGCCCAGAACGCCATCAAGAAGAAGCTTGTCAACAGGCTGGAAGTACGTTCGTGTGCGTGCGTGTAAGAACAAGGGGGGGGGGGGGCATAGACTGTGTGATCGAGGAAAGGAACAAGCCCCATTGGGAGATGGTGTCAAAGAGGCTGAAGCATGGGTGTGAATAATTTGAATAAAGTCCCTCACTCGCTTTTGCACAGACTTTCTCTCTCACTCCTCACTCACCTGTCATGTGCCAGAGTGCCCAGAGCCCAGTGTGATGTCTCCTCATCTCATATGACCAGTACATTTCCGGTCCCACGACTCCAGACTGCCCATGACGCTGGCTGGTTAGCGATAGTCTGTGGCTCATTAGCTAAGGATTATCTACAGTGGAACAACAGAAATGTAAAAGTGACACAGGCACAGGCACAGACACAGTCATAGAAGGTCATCCTCATGATCTCCCAAACCCCCTATAACCTCACACAGGCTGATTTTTGACAATAGGGGTTTCGAACCATTCAGAGATCCAACTCTTCTGTAACTTAGCCATTCATCATTGGTTTCCTTAACAGTATGTCAGACAGCAGACAGAGTAAGATGTCTCTCTGTTCTCACTGATCTGGTCTTATTTAATCAAAACCTCCTATCTGTCTGACTCTGCTAACGCTCTATGCTCATATTCTAAGTTTGCCGGGCGACGATTCACCTGGAATCACCTCAGTCACTCTTCAGTGCTGTGGCCCACAGCACTACTTCGCTTTTATGAGGGCACAGCCACAGAAAGAGAGGAGAGGAGAGAGCAGAGGGAGAGGGATGGCAGGTTTAGCTTAATAAGATGATGAAAATGAAGATGAGAGAACAGCCAATGGGAGAAAGGGAGAAGAAAAAGAGAGAGGGAGAGAAAGAGAGTGACAGAGGGAGAGAAAGAGAGAGCAAGAGCAAACTCGAGAGAGAGAGAGAGAGAGAGAGAGAGAGGAATGTGTTGTGAGCCACCGTTGTGTCTTGTGTTCCTCCTTGGAGGCTCGGGCCAGCATTCTGCAGACTGTTTGTTGTCCTCCCTACAAAGATGGCATTGTTCCTCGGGTCCCCCCCGTCTCTCTCTCCCTCTCCCTCTCTCTCATCTTGCCATCCTCTCTTCCTCTCTGCCCACACTACACGGCATGCCCTTTAATTCCCCTTCTCCTTCCTTCTCTTCTTCTGTCTCTCTTTCTTGCTCACTCTCCATTTCATTCTTCCTTTATCACTCCCTCTCTTTCTCGCACATGCACTGCACAAACACATACACAGACTCACAGCTATTCTGTCATGCTTCCACCCTCCATTCACTGTGTTCCCTACCAAACTCTGCTTTCTCTCTTTACATCTACCCTCTCTCTCTCTCTCTCTCTCTCTCTCTCTCTCTCTCTCTCTCTCTTTCTTTCTCTCGCACTCTCTTTCTCTCTCTCTCTCTCTCTCTCTCTCGCTGTCTCTGTCTGTCTTTCTCACTCTCTTTATCTCACTTTTGCCTCATCCCTCTCTTCGTTCTGCCACAGCTTTGCTGCTACTTCAGAAGCCTATCATGTGGCCTGAGAGATGATTTGCATTGGCAGGAATGTGGAAATATTTTCTCCACTTTTCCAACATCAGTATTTCTCTCTTTTTTCTGTGTTCGTCAAAGAGTGTGGTTCATGGGTGGGGGAGGGGAAGAATGGTACTGCAATACCATGTCATTCCTCACGCATGCATTAGTGGAATGGTGTGTGTAAGTGTGTGTGTGAACTGGTGTGTGTGTGTGTGTGTGTGTGTGTGTGTGTGTGTGCGTGTGCGTGCGCGTGCGCGTGTGCGTGTGCGTGTGCGTGTGTGTGTGTGTATGTGTGAACTGGTGTGTGCCCGGTGGCACACAGTGGTTATCATCTGCTGAAAAGCGCAGCTTCCGCGTAGCACTGTCACTTGAAGGCAGCCGCAGTGTCAGTGGAACGGCATCATGTCCTTACAGTGCTCCTGTTGTGCCTCTCAGTCACACACACACACACACACACACACACTCACGTGTCACTCGAGTTCCTGAACAGCAGCTACACAATGCCTCTCTCCCTATTCAGTGCTGCTGTGTCTTAATGTAAAAGCAGTATTTTGTGTGTCATCTCTCTTTCATGTTTCACGTCTTTCATGTCTTTCTTTCTCTCTCTCTCTCTCTCTCTCTCTCTCTCTCTCTCTCTCTCTCTCTTTTCTCTCTCTCTCCACTTGTTTTCTTTCATGTAGAATGCTGCTAAGCAGGCTGCAGCTGCGGCCACTCAGACCATCGCTGCCTCCCAGAATGCCGCTGCCTCCAACAAAAACACCGTCTCCCATCAGCAGCTGGTGCTCAGCTGCAAGGTATTGTGGGTAGTCCTGTTGAAAGGAAATCTGCCTAGGCAGATTTGTGTTGCTGTAGAACATGTGTTGAATAAAACGATTGCCTGGAGATAGGCAGTGCATTAAGAGGGTTTTATCGGTGTTTGCCTTGTATCTATGTGCGTGTGTGCCTGTGTGTGTGTGTGCGTGCATGCGTGTGTGTGTGTCACTGTGTGTCAGTGTGTGGCAAGTACAGTATTCTTAAATTAGTGTGTATGTAGTTGTTTGTTTGTGTGTGTGTGTGTGTGACTCTGGCAAGTGTATAGTACTTGTAAATGAGCTCATATTTAATGGTTGGTTTGTGTCTGTGTGTGTGTGTGTATGTGTGTGTGTGTGTTTGTGTGTGTGTGTGTCATGGCAGTCGGTAGCAGACCACATCCCCCAGCTCGTTCAGGGCATGAGGAGTAGCCAAGCTCAGCCTGAGGACCTGGGGGCCCAGCTCAGCCTCATCATTGCCAGCCAAAACTTCCTGCAGGTACGCAACACACACACACACACACACTCAAAGCCCACAACACGCTCATAAACTTGTGTGTGTGTGTGTGTATGCCTCTAAACATGGGATACTCACACACACGCACGCACGCACGCCAAGTTGGCAAAAACGTTAGCTCTCAGAGCGCAGCAGGGTGGAAGTGTGTCAGCTGTCCCCCTCCTTCCCCAAGCCCAGTCTTTACTGCTGGGTTCAAGAGTGCAAGACTTACTCAACCTTTGAAATCTAAACAGCTGCCGCATTGTTTGTTTTGGTATTTAATCTGTTTTGTTTATCTTTAGCCTATGTGTAATTGTTTGTGTTTCTGTGTCTGTATGTATATTTTATGTGTGTGTGTGTGCGCCTGCGTGTGTGTGTGTGTGTGTGTGTGTGTGCATACTTTTCATTCTCTCCCTAAGCCTGGCAGTAAAATGGTGGCGTCGGCAAAGTCAGCAGTGCCCACAGTGACTGACCAGGCGGCTGCCATGCAACTGGGCCAGTGTGCCAAGAACTTGGCCACCTGCTTGGCCGAGCTTCGCACCGCGGCGCAGAAGGTGTGTGTCGTCCCAGCCCTGCACCGCCAGCCAACCGCATCCATCATCACAGCACACACAGCCCAGCAACACCACCCAGCCCCACCAACACACTTTTATCATTCGGGTTGCACATCAATACAGAACAGCAAAGCCAGACAAATACAGTGGGACAGCAGGACATGATTCACATTGCCATTTACAGGGATCATTGTCCACAGAGGTTTTTTTTTTCTTTGTGCGCCATCACAGCTAACTGCTCTACTTCTGCTACTTCCTATTTGTCAAAGGCCAGAGCCAACATATGATTTCTGAAATAATCGTAGCACTAAAACAGTCGTTTAAAGTAACACTACTTGTAACACTGTGCCACTATTTGAAGTATCCTTTTTGTCAGTTTGTTTTGGTATCATCTGCAAAGTCATTCAGATATGGTCATGTGAGGGGCAGGACACAACTGTCATTGCCACCAGTTAGTGAAAACAGGGTAGGACATTACAAAGGATAGAGTCTTTATAGCATGGCATTGCTGATTTGTATAAATGCCATCAAACACCAATTAGCATTTTCTAGCTGTGCCAGGAAGCCTCTGGGAAAATGTCTGGAAGGTTTTATGTACCTTTTACACCAAAACTGTTGGCGTGGTTTAAATATGATTAATACCAGATAGCCCCTGAATGGAGTCTAATTAAAACCTATTGGCATTTTATTTTCTCTGATACCCATCCCGCTAAGCCCTGTGGGGTGACTATGTGTAGGACTCTCTTTTTTTTTTTTTTTTTTTTTTTTTTTTTTTTTACAGGGTTTCCTCAGGTTCTTAAAAATCTTAAGAATGTAAAAACATGGTAAAATAGGACCTTAAAAAGTCTGAAATGTCATGAAATATTGTGCAGTAGGTGAAATGCATTTGGCAGCTGAAATGCATTCGGTTTGGGTCTTAAATTGGTCTGAGTTGTGAATTATCACTGCGGATGCGCCAGTGCCGTGCATTACATGTGGACCATGCCTTTTGTGCTTTAAGCGTGTCTTTTATTTTAGTTGGAAGTAGACATTTTTTGCATCAATAGCTTGATTAGAAAGTATATCCTATGGATGTAGAATCCGTAAATTTAACTTCAAATCACACAATTTTTAGCTGGAAAGAGCATCATGTTAAATTGAAATCATAATAGACATAAAAAAAGTCTTAAGAAGTCTTAAAATTGCAGTTGGTGAAACCGGCTGAAACCCTGCTTTAGTAACCATGGGACTGTTGGGTTGATACAGGCACATGAAGCCTGCGGACCCCTGGAAATTGACTCGGCCCTGAACACCGTCCAGACGCTAAAGAACGAGCTGCAGGATGCCAAGAAGGCTGCGCTGGAGGGACAGCTCAAGCCACTGCCAGGAGAATCGGTCTGTACAGGCAGGATAGTGTGTGTGTTTGTATTTGTGTTTGTGTTTGTTTGTCTGGTTTGTGAGATGTGTTCTTACGTATTTAGTGTTAAATTTCATTTTTTTTCCCTGCTCTGTTGTTCCCCTGCACTGCTCCCTTGGATGCTTTTGGAAATACTGATTACTAAATTTGTCATGCCAACAAAGCCTATTTTAATTAAATTGAGAGAGGGGTAGAGGAGGAGAGAGGGAGAGCAAGAGAGGGATGCAAAGAGAGAACTCAAATTAAAAGGCTGTTTAAAGCATATCATTGATTTGTATTTACTCATCTCTAATGATAGATTTGCGGTACCGAAAAGTGGGGAGTGTGTTTAGTGTGTTTAGTCTATTAGCAAGTATTTGCTCGGCTCTAATGCTAGTCGAGTGTGCCAAGTGGACTGGGATGGATTGTGTGTGTGTGTGCATGGATGTGTGGATGGATGAGAGTGTCTGTGTGTTTAATGGATGTGTATTTGGTGATCCACAGCTAGAGAAGTGTGCCCAAGACCTGGGCAGCACTTCCAAAGCGGTGGGTTCCTCCATGGCTCAGCTGCTGACCTGCGCTGCACAGGGCAATGAACACTACACAGGTAAGAACCTCTAGAGTGGAATAGCTGGCTGCCTCTCAGACAGGTTTTGGTGAGGTCCTTCCAGAGACTTATGGCAGTGTAGAATTAGGATTAAGGCTAGTGTTGGGGTTAATAAAGTAAAAAGCATCGACACGCATCCTTTATCCATGCTTGTTGAAGTTAGTAGGATTCTCCCTGACACATTCAAATTTGTTCCATCATGCTGTCTTCCACACTGTCGACAGGGAGCTGTCTCCTACTTTCACTCTTTCAAAGCCCTGAATGCCATAGCAACGTTTGCAGAGCATCAGACTCGCTGACACACAGAGGCAGCCGAATCAGATGGAGATGAATATCTAGAGAATAGTGCTAGAGATGTATCGTTTAATAAGCGCCGGTGCGGTGGCATGAACGCAGTCTCACTTCACTCTGGCCTGACAGCTGCTCGTGCTGGGGAACAGACATTTTTCACTCTGTTTCTTCGCCTTCTTCTCTCTTCCTTCACTCTCTTGCTCTCTCGTTCTTTCTCTTTCTCTGTCTCTCTCTCTCTTTCTAGCAGAAAGTTCACCAAGACAGATCTTAAATAGCGTCTTCTAACACTAAGCGGCTAGCTCTCGGGCCCCAGAGGCTCCGAGGGCCCAGGGTGCTCGGCACTCCTCATTAATCTCATTTTCACTAGATTTAACATACCATCAGCAATTGGTGCTACTCGGCCGGATAATGCAATTTGACGCAATTTGCCATGTCCCCCACCCCCCTTTTCCCCTCCCCTTTCCTCCCAGTGCGATAAGTAAAGGCCGGATGCCGCCTGCTGCACTCGTGTGACTATCTTACCCATTTGTCTCAACAATGGGGCCATTCTTGCTCCGACACGGCCCTTGTTACAAAGGCTCGGGAAACGGTCGGTCAGGCATGTTTTTAACGCAGTAATATTGTCGGCACTGGCCTCTGAATTTACTCCAAATATCTTGCCGTCTTCAAGCCACTTAACTACAGAACATTAGAACACAAAGCTGTGATAAAATGTGGGACTATAGGTGAGCTGCTAATTTGGGCATGCTGTGGAGGTGAATAGCTTACTATGTCTGATACCAGTGAGCAACCAGTGAGCAAGCTGCTTGTTTGTCATGTAGGCTCCATGAGGGCGAGGGTGTCTGAGACTTGCTGTTTTACCATTCAGAGATAAAGCTGACCGTTTAAAATTGCGTAATATTGTTTGTGTGTCTTTTTTGATGTCTTTGATCTGCGCTGTTGAGTGAAATAAAACTAACTGAACAATGTTGCGGTTCTGCGGTGGGGCACTGTAGGCGTTGCAGCCAGAGAGACGGCCCAGGCACTGAAGACTCTGGCCCAGGCAGCACGAGGCGTAGCGGCATGCTCCGTGGAGGCCCAGTCGGCAGCGGCCATGTTGGACTCGGCTGGTCATGTCATGGAGGGTTCGGCCATGCTGATCAATGAGGCCCACCAGGCTCTGGTCTCCCCAGGAGACGCAGAGTCTCAGCAGAGGCTGGCACAGGTGAGGAGAACAGCCAACCTATGAGGAGACTACAGCTAAATGCCAATGTTAACCCTGAGCCAAAAGCTCTGAACCCTCAAAGACAGAATGCCTTGAAAAGCATTATATAAAAATGTAATAATTATGAACACAATTCATGCTTTTCAAGTCTTTGAGGGTTCAAGGTTTTGGGGCTTAGGAGGACATTATGATTCAGCCAGTGATGTACAAAAACAAAAAAGCTGTAGAGGAAATGATGCTACTGGTAATTTAAATGCCACCACTATCAACACTATGAATTATGAATATGTCTCGAGGCACTTCAAAGTGTCCAGCTTGTAGTAGTTATAGAACTTAGAGTAGTTGTAGAGTAGTTTATAGTCATAAATGCAAGGGAACATCAACACACAGCCGTAGGGACACAGTCAACACACAGCCGTGAAAGAAGAAACAGATAAATCACTGTTGCCCCCAGCTTCGATTGAATGCTCACTGACTGCAACATGGCAACCTGAAACATGGCAATCTCCCGCTCCACAGCAATTATCTCTTTTTAATGGTGCCGTTCTCTGCTGCATGCTGTTGGCTCTACGGCCTGTCTGTGGGGGGTGCAGCGGTGGCGCTGCTGATTTGCTGCGGGCCCCTATGGGATCGAACCATATTGCTCGGCATATGTCCGTGACAGTGGCATAAATTAGGAACACACATTTCTCAGCACAGCTACTGTGTGTGCATTTGCATTTTAAATTGCCTGAGCCTTTCCCTAGGACATTGAAAAGTTGTTAGCGATGAAGTGACACTTCTTTATATCTCTGTGTGTGTGTGCGTGTGTGTGTGTCTGTGTGTGTGTGTTTCAGGTCGCAAAGGCGGTTTCCCACTCTCTTAATAACTGTGTGAACTGCCTGCCTGGTCAGAAGGATGTTGACATGGCCCTCAGGAGCATTGGAGAAGCCAGCAAGAAGCTGCAAGTAGATAACGTAAGTAACTCCCCCAACACACACACACACACTCACACACACACTCAGGGATGAAAATTGTCGTCTTTTAGAGTGTTAAGAAAAAGCCGCAGTAAGAACAGCATGTACCCAAGTGTGCTGTTTGAGATCAACAGCTTAGAATTAACAACTTAGAAAGTGGTGCAGTGTGTGCTGCTCTTAAGTAGCACATATTACTGCCACCAACAAAGAGCTGAAGGCATTTTTATAATGCTATTCCATCAGACTAGAGTACCAAAGATGAAATAGTACATGGTGGCTTATTCCTTGGCAGTCATGAAAAATTTGATCCTTGAATGTGTGTTCTGGCAGAAGTCTTCGCTTTTGCAAAGTATTCTTTAGTAAAATCAGTCATTTTAGGTGATGTGATTTCAGATTATAGAAAAGGACTTGACAGCCTAGCAGCGATTACATGCGATTACTGACAAGCATGACATATCTCTCTCTCTCTTTCACTCCTCTTTTCTTAATCTCTTTCTGTGTGTTTTGTCTATCTGTCGTTCACTTTCTGACTTGCTGACTGTATGTCTTGACTTCACTTGTTTTTGTTTTTCTACATCTATTGTTTGTCTATCTCTCCTTGCCTACTTCCCTCTCCCCTCCTCTCATCTGTATCTTCTGTCAATTGTCTATCCTCCCCACTCCCTCTCTTCATGGGGACATGCTGAGGGCCTCGCACTTGTAACCAAAGGATAGCCAGTTCGATCCCTGACCAATAGGATTTGAATTTTAAATTGCCTGCTCCCCGGGCTCCTGTGTTGACTCTTGTCTCTGATTGGCGGATGGGATAAATACAAAGACCGAATTCCCCTCATGGGATCAAAAGAGGATATATAATGTACTGCTCTGCTCTTTCTCTCTCTCCCTCCAGCTTCCTCCATGCTCCAAGTCTTTCCAGGAGGCCCAGAGTGATCTGAATCATACGGCTGCTGAGCTCAACCACTCTGCTGGGGAGGTGGTCCACTCCTCCCGTGGCACCAGCAGACAGCTGTCAGAGGCTTCCGGGAAGTTCAGTGAGGACTTTGATGAGTTCCTGGACGCAGGCATTGAGATGGCCGGACACACGCAGGTACAGAGGTCTTGCACTCAACATTGCACTGACATTAACCTTGCAGAGCCTTCACTCAGATGACAGGCAAAGCCTGTCAAGAAAAGTCCTCATGCATGAACTCTAGCTATTATATGTGGCATCAGTGTGTACAAAATATTAAATATTAAATTCATTCATTTAGCTTTTGTTAGAGTTTGCACTTGACCCATGATTCAAATCGGAGCCCTCCTTCTGTCATAGTCTGAATGGTAGCGCTCAGTTACACACAAATGAGTTTTAGAGGCTTGTAGTGGAACTTCATGCTCATAAAGTGTGTACAAATCTTTTGCAACAATATCCATCCCTCATACACCTTAAGATTTGTTTATTCACAGACGTACACCCTCATGGATCATCTCTGACTATCTGTAATTTTCCTTATGCCTGAATTCCAAACTGTAGTCTGAGGCCTGCTGCACAAAGCCCATGGGGCTTCTGTCGATTATTATGTCTGTAGCCACAGAACCGGTTCGTTCTCTGTCTTGTTTACTCAGAGCCGTTTCTTTGTGTTCCTCGCTTTCTTATATCACTTGGATCACTGGGCAAACTTGCCCCCATCACTCATAGTCAAAGTGCCTTCCACCCACGCTGTACATGCTGACAAAAGTATTCAGGCTTTTTCTGATTGGTTTGTTAATTGTAACCTTTTTCTTTTTTTTCCCTGCATCTAATTCGGTTAGGCGCACAATTGTTCCAGAGAGCGCTAAGGCATGCCAGCGTAATGAGATCTTTTGATGATCTTGTTCTGCTTATATTGCTCATTAATTTAGACAGATCATTGGGGGAAAGGAGTTGATGTACCATGGCACCCAATGCTAAATCAGTTGTAGGAGGACATGAGGAGAAGGAGGAAGAGGAGGAGGAGGAGGAGGTGGAGGATGCAGGCTCAGCCAGTAGGGCCAGGGTTGCCGTCAGGGATTAGGATGGTTAAAGTGAGGGTCATGGACCGCAGTCTCCAGTCAGCAGTGCTTACAGAAGGGCCTCATGGAACTGAGAATACCTCAAGGAATCCACCTGCAAACACCTGCTGTTGGAGCAAATAAGACCATCAGTCTCTCTCCCTGTAGATCTCTGGGTCTGTCTATGTCTGTTTTTTCAAAGCCAGCCAAGCAACCTTGTTCAGTGACTCTCCTTTTCTCTCTTTTTTCCCTCTTACTCTTTTTCTCTCTACCTGTGTGTGTGTGTGTGTGTGTCTGTGTGTGTGTGTATCTGCTTGTTTCCATTTCCTGCTCTATAGAGCAAAGACGACCAGATCCAAGTCATTAGCAATCTGAAGAACATCTCCATGGCTTCCAGCAAGCTGCTGCTGGCTGCCAAGTCCCTCTCCGTGGACCCGGGAGCTGCCAACGCCAAGAACCTTCTCGCAGCTGCGGCCAGGTGAGGAGGAGGAGGAGGAGGAACAAGTGTGTGTTTGTGTGTGTGTGTGTGTGTGTGTGTGTGTGTGTGTGTGTGTGTGTGTGTGTGTGTGTGATGCCATAGCCCCGATCTGGGAACTCGTTCTGCTCATAATTAATCAGGAGGCTGGTTTGGGACGCCGGCACCGCTGCCTACGACGCGAACAGCAGCCACTTGTCTCTCTCTGCTCGTCTCCTCGTCGCCTAAAAATATCTATCAGTTCGCAGCCAGTCTGGAGACTGTGGTTTGGGATGCCAATGGGGGATGAAGCGAGGGTGGGGTGGGGGGTGGGGGTGGGGGGAAGGGTGGTGTGGGTGTGAGTGGTGGCGGCACTTCATGTGTTCAGCCATCCTTGTGTGTTGTGATTGCTGGGCACCTGAGACACAGGCTCCAGCAGTTGTCTGTGTCTGTGTCTGTGTCTGTCTGTCTGTCTGTCTGTCTGTGTGTGTGTGGGTGTGTGTGTGTGTGTGTGTGTGTGTGTGTGTGGGTGTGGGTGTGGGGAGCACTTTTAGTTGGCCACCCCTCCAGGCAGGAGGTGTCTGGTAGGGGCTCCCCCTGGGCTTTGAGCCTGACTGATTCTCCCTCTCCTCGTAATGAGAGAGGTAGACATGGAGGCATGCGCTACTGCAGCAAGTCCTTCGACACACAACCACACACACACACACCACACACACACACACACACACACTGAATCAATTCTCCATGCCTGATAGCGCAGATCTGACACCTTTGTCTGTGTGTATAATGTGTGAGTCTCAGCATAATCATGTGAAGTGTGTTTGAGTATGGTCTATGTGTGTTTGCCTATGGTAAAAAGTGTGATTTTTGTGAGTGTGTCACAGGTGTGTTTGGCACTGACAGGCTGCTCTGCTTGCTTGTGTGCGTGCATGTGTGTTTGTGTGTGTGTGTGTGTGTGTTTCAGAGCAGTGACGGAGAGCATCAACCAGCTCATCACGCTGTGCACACAGCAGGCGCCGGGCCAGAAGGAGTGTGACAACGCCCTGCGGGAGCTGGAGGTACTGGACCCTCTGCACCTGAGGCCTCGGCTCCTGTGCTCTGCCATCTCCTCTCTCTCACCTCTCTTTCCTCTGTCTTTCCTCTCTCCTCTTTTTTTCTCTCTCCTTTCTCTTTCCTCCTGCTCTTTCTCTCCTCTGCTTTCCTCTTCTTTCTCTTTCCTCTTTCCTTTCTCCTCCTGTCACAGTGTCAGATCTGCATGTCTGTCCAATACAAGCCTCCCCAAGTGTGTGTGTGTGTGTGTGTGTGTGTGTGTGTGTGTGTGTGTGTGTGTGTGTGTGAGTGAGTGATGGCTTTATGGATTATTCGTGTCACTCTGGCCGATGTCTAAGCTGTCCCACACACCTCTCAGAGCTGCCTGTGACCAGAATTTTTTTTTTCCCTGAAGATCTCTGAGACTCTCTTTCTCTTCATTGCTGTATTTCTCTCCTTCCTTCTCCGTTTGTGAATTTGTCAACTTCCTCTCTTCCCTCCTCTCATTTTCCCATCCCCTCTCTCATCCATCTGTCTTTCCTCCTCGTCCACCTCCCCCTCACTCACTCACTCGCCTGCTCTCTCACAGGCGGTGAGAGGTCTGCTGGACAATCCGAACGAACCTGTCAGCGACCTCTCCTACTTTGACTGCATCGAGAGCGTCATGGAAAACTCCAAGGCAAGGCCCAGTCTCTCTCTCTCTGTCTTTCTCTCTCTCTCTCTCTCCCTCTCCCCACCCTTTCAGGAATAGCTAATGCAGTCCTGTCACATATATAATAGAGAGGTCCATATTTAAGTAGACAACAGAGAATTTAATGGCCCATTTCCCCCCCCCTCTGCTGTGGCTGCTGATGCTGGTGCCTTTCCCCCCTGCTGAACAGGTCCTTGGGGAGTCCATGGCGGGCATCTCGCAGAACTGCAAAACAGGAGATGTGCCAGCGTTTGGAGAGAGCGTTGGGGTGGCATCCAAAGCCCTGTGTGGCCTGACTGAGGCAGCGGGACAGGTGAGTGACTCGCCCAGATGCCAAAGGTCAAGGTACCCTCTGACGTATACACTATACTGTCATTTGGATCATGCCACATACACACACAAGCTCACTCACACACTCTCTCTTTCTCTCTTCTCTTTCTCAGCTATAGGCAGAATTTTTATGTCTGTTGGTATATGGTTTTATATGGCTGTCATACAAACATTGTTTCTTGTACATCTACAGGCCTCCTACCTGGTTGGGGTGTCAGACCCCAACAGTCAGTCAGGGCACCAGGGACTGGTGGACCCCATCCAGTTTGCCAGAGCCAACCAGGCCATTCAGATGGCCTGTCAGAACCTAGTGGATCCAGCCAGCAGTCCCTCTCAGGTGTGGACCAGACACACACACACACACACACACACACATACTGCTATATGCACACATATACAAAGACACAAACACACACACACTCACATACACACACAAACACAAATACGCACACACACCGCATACCTCTTCAGTCAGAGTGTGACAATCAGAGATGAAAGTGCAGGTTTAGAAGAGGAAAATCCCTTTATAATGGCAACCTTGTCCATGGCGTTTAAGACAAGTCACACTTATTAGTTCTTCATGCTGGCTCAGGACTCGGACTAATTAGACAGACTTCCTAGTTGACAGGACGCACTGGAGAGAGTCTGATCTCTCTGTCTCTTCTCATGTTTTTATAACAACTGTCTCCATCGCCCAGTTCACAAAGTTAAGCCTTTCATGGCTGATTTGGGGGACTTAGAAAAGTCAGATATGATGTTGAAGAACTGAATGTGACCCCATTCAAACACAACATACTCACTCACACACACACACACTCACACTCACACATACACTCAAACTCACACACACACACACACACACACACACACACACACAGAGAGTGAGTAAATCTTCACTCTACACCTGATCTTTGTCTTTACTGCCTTATGTCTCCAGGTCCTGTCTGCTGCCACAATTGTAGCTAAGCACACATCTGCCTTGTGCAACGCGTGCCGTCTGGCCTCCTCTAAGACGGCCAACCCTGTAGCCCGCAGGCAGTTTGTCCAGTCGGCCAAAGAGGTGGCCAACACCACCGCTAATCTGGTCAAGACCATTAAGGTAAAGAGGCAGCCCTCATACTATGTGCATTTGAGTGGAAGCAGCCATGAATTCTGAGTGACATACATTCATGTTATAGCTGATTAAACAGCGGAATTCCATTGCAGTCAATCGGTCACATGGCATTTGAGGTGGATTCCTATGGCTGATTAGACCTCTGGCATGTAGGCATGTGACCGCTGAGACGTAATGTAATGTAATGTAATGTTAAAGTAATGTGATGTGATGTATGTGTTCCCCTCAAGGCCTTGGACGGGGATTTCTCCAACGAGAACCGCGAGCGGTGCCGTGTGGCCACCACTCCACTCATCGAGGCCGTGGAGAATCTGTCCACGTTTGCATCCAACCCCGAGTTTGCCAGCATTCCTGCCCAGATAAGCAATGAGGTACACCACTGTTCACCCTGAAGGCCTTTAAGTAATTGCTCTTTGCTTTGTGTGTGCGTGTGTGCGTGTGTGCGTGTGTGTGTGTGTGTGTGTGTGTAATGGACCTATAGCTCCATTCTTTCCCTCTCTCTCCCATCCACCTTACAGAGCTTTTTGAATTAGCATTTAACACCGACAGGGTTGCTTGTTTAGCCTAAATCCATTTATTTATTTATTTTTCCATTGGTCATGTACAATAAAATGGACCCTCAGGCTTCAGTGGTACAATGGATTTTTTTTCATGAATATTTGCTGACTAGCTGTGCTGCCTTTAGAAATAGGAGCTTTAGCACTGTGCCAAAACAAATTGCTTGCTAGTTCTTTACTTCAGGTGTACGAGAGGCCTTGGTCTTCAGATGTAGTCTGTAAATGAGAGCGAGTCACTCAAGGTGAGCAAAGGTCAGCTACTTTTTAATGACATTTAATGTTCGTTGCCGCCTTGAAGACTTGATTACCTCATTCTGTTTGGAAGACGGTGTCAAAGCCAAGGACTTTTCTGGTACAGCTGTTTGGTCTTAATTTAATCATCAGGGGATGCTTTGGCAGCATAATAAAAGTGTTCTGAAATGATGTCCTTGTTTTCAAAACACAACTTTTTGTTTTATGCACCAGGTGCAGCCTATTAAGTTTTCGTTGAATCCTGTTATTAGCCAAGCTCATTATGAATGTATGTGTCATTATGACTATTCTGTTCTTTTTGTCCAATCGCAGGGCTCAGCTGCCCAGGAGCCAATTCTGCGGTCAGCTCGCTCCATGCTGGACAGCTCCACCCAGCTGCTGGAGACTGCCCGCTCGCTCATCCTCAACCCCAAGGACCCGCCCACCTGGTCGGTGCTGGCTGGACACTCCCGCACCGTGTCTGACTCCATCAAGGGGCTCATCACTGCCATCAGGTACGTGCAGATCAGCAGGTACACCCTCGCTCATTCACACACTCACACCTTCATTCACACACACTCACACACACACATACACACGCACCTGGTTCAGTACAGCATCTGCTTCAGAATGAATATGGAGAGTGGAGCCACTCAGTACCTCACCCCATCACCCCTCTCTCCTCTCCTCTCCTCTCCTTGTCGTTCATATTCACCTGGCATAGTCACAGCTTTACCTCCCACCGGTGGGGTCCATCCGATCTGTGATTCTCCTCTGATCATCCCATAAGCACTTACCACAGCCTCCCCACCTCCCCACTCCACCCTGCTCCACTCCCCCTCAGCCTGACTCACCATCCCTGGCTCTGCTCTGCTCTGCTCTGTGCTGTGCTGTGCTGAGTCGTGCGTCAGTTGCATGCTAATGCACCAGTGGGAGGGTTCCCATCACTCAGCACAAGGGTCCCCCCCCCCGGCGCTGCTGGAACCGATTAGAGGGGCGGACTGACAGCAGATCAGTGCAATGCGCCGCCCATGCCAGCAGCCCATGGGTGGGGCTATACAGGGTGGAGTGTGAGAGGAGCTGTGGATGTAGCTGTGTGTGTGTGTGTGTGTGTGTGTGGTGTGTGTGTGTGTGCCAAACACAGTCAGCAGTCAGGGCTGCCCAACTGGCTGCCCTCCAGAGCTGTTGTCCTCTTCTTCCTCCTGCTCCTGCTGTTCTTCTAACTCCCATCCAATATGCACCTGATGTGTCCAACTGTAGGTGTGTGTGTGTGTGCATCTGCGTCCGTGTGTGCGTACGTGTGTGTGTGTGTGTGTGAGGGAGACGGAGAAGAAGGAAGATAGATAAATGGTAGAGGTGATATTTGAAAATTATTCTATCCACCCATGTTGTGTGTGTGTGTGTGTGTGTGTGTTGTTTGTTGTGTGTGTGTGTTGTTTGTGGGTGGGTGTGTGAGAGAGAATCTGAGTGTTTGCATGTGCTAGTGTGATTTGTTTGAGTAGGTGTGTCTGTGGATTATATCTTTGTCAGAGTGTGTGTGTGTGTGTGTGTGTGGTGTGTGTGTGTGTGTGTGTGTATACAGTTGTGTAGAAGCCAGAAATGCCTCTAATCTTTCATCTTCAGAAACAGCCCAGTCTGCACACGTACTCCCTGCCCTCTCCTGTGTAGCTCAGCCCCTGATCTGGCCCAGTGCCGCTCCTGGTACCGCACCTCGACGAACAAGCTGCCGTATCATAACTTAACAAACAGGGCTATTACATTAGGATTCAAAGGATGCAAGTAACAGACACCCCCCACCACCATCACCACCACCCGCTACCCTTCTCCTCCTCCTCTCTTCTCCTCTGCTCCCTCTCTCTCTCTCTCTCTTCTCCTCTCCTCCCTTTCTCTTTCCCTCTCTTCTTGCACCTATGTCCTCCACCACCCTCTCTCTCCTCCTCTCACTCCTCTACGTCTCTCTCTCTCCTTCTCTCACTCTCCTCCACCACCCTCACTCTCCTCCTCTTTCTCCTCTGTCGCTCTCTCCTCCCTCCTCTTTCCCGTCTTTCCTCTTTTTTCCTTCCATCTCTTTCATCCTCCCTCTCTCTCTCCCTCTCTCTGTCTTCCTCTCTCGCTCCTAATATTCCCTCTCTTTCTCCTTCTCCTCCTCATTGTTTGTGTTTACAGAGACAAGGCTCCTGGCCAGAGGGAGTGTGACCACTCAATCGACAGCATCAACAAGTGCATCAGGGACATTGAGCAGGCCTCCCTTGCCGCCGTGGGCCAGAGCTTACCCAGCAGGGACGACATCTCTCTAGAGGTGAGCGGTCCATTGAGCCAACTTTCTATGCTGCTGCTATTCATTCCCAAACTTCAACTGTGCAGCTTGGCCTCAAGCCATTTTTTTTTTTTTTTTTAATGGAGTCAGATCAAACTTCTCTCTAAATCAACAAGTGCAAATGGATTATGGCCACAAAGGGGAGTGGAATTACACAAAAAAAGAAAGAGATCTCATTGCACTAATGAGGGCTGTGTTGTTCTTTTATGTTGAGCAGCGAGGCTGATGCTATTTTGTGCTAATCTGTCCCACCAGGCCCTGCAGGAGCAGCTGACGTCTGCCGTGCAGGAGATCGGCCACCTCATCGACCCCGTCTCCACGGCAGCCCGAGGGGAAGCCGCCCAGCTGGGCCACAAGGTCAATTACCCATCATGCACCTGCTCTGCGGTCCAAAAATTACTCCACTGGCAGTTTGTGATCCAAAATCCTTATTCATTTTTCAATGAAGAAAAAACAGATGAAAAGTTTAGTGCATGTTTTAAGGACAGTGGCTCGTGGAGTTACTGTTCCAATATTGTTGGGAAATTATAGTGATCTTGTGATTATTTTTTGCGTCAGGTAACCCAGCTGGCCAGCTACTTTGAGCCCCTTATTGTGGCATCTGTCGGGCTGGCGTCAAAACTGATGGACCATCAGCAGCAGATGAATATCCTGGACCAGACTAAGACCCTGTCTGAGTCTGCCCTGCAGATGCTCTACGCTGCCAAGGAAGGAGGGGGCAACCCCAAGGTGCAGCAGTATTCAATTTTATAATACAAGATGACAGTTTAGATGGTGTATTTCGTAGCTTTTGAAGATGCATGATACAGATGCTTTTTTAAAAATCTTGGTGTAACACATGTTATTCTCATTAATTACCATAGAGCCTCTTTACCTCAGGTATACATTACCTGGTTTGCATAGCACACCTGAGCACTGCAAGTGTGTTTCTGTGCCGATTTTTTTTTTTTTTTTTTTTTTTTTTTTAAAGCTCGTGTTATCAGCATTTGTATATTGTAACACAATATATTTTTGCAAATTTGTATGATGCCATTTGCAAACTTTCAGCCCCTGTCCAGCTAGTTGTGTTTTGCATTTTGTGTGTGTGTGTGCGCGTGTGCAAGTGCGTGCGCTTGTGTGTTCTCTAATCATGACCTCTGCTCCTGGCATGTGTCTGCGACCCCAGGCGGCCCACACTCATGACGCCATCGCTGAGGCGGCCCAGCTGATGAAGGAGGCGGTGGATGACATCATGGTGACCCTGAACGAGGCTGCCAGCGAAGGGGGTATGGTGGGAGGGATGGTGGAGTCCATCGCCGAGGCCATGGGCCGGGTGAGTGAACGCCATCCAAGGCTGGTCTTACATAAACAATGAGTGTCTGGGGGATGTTGCAACAACAGCAGATCGATAATGTATTTGTGAGTTTCATAGCATCTGTAGGCTGATGGCATCAATTTTTTCATTATCTTGAAATAGTCAAACAAGTCTGTTTCAATGTTTTACATGTTGTCCTAAGCCTATTATTAGCACATAACTTAATTCTCTTACACTGAACATGTCAGAAGTCTGACCAGTCAGTTAGATATAACATTCACTGACCACCCAGACTGCATTTGAAACAAGCCATCTTGTCTTCGTCATCCACAGTAGATGTGGGAACTGGGCCAGAACTGAGCCAAATGTGTTCCAGAATCTTCTGCTGTCAGAGATACAGCAGAACAAGGACAAAAACAATAGAGATGGCATGTTGGAGTCTTATTGTTGTTGAAACATCAGAGCATCAGCCCCTTGTGCTGTGATAATTATGAAACAGCTCTCAGTGTCTGGGAGCCGGTGGTGCTGCTGGAATCGGCTCAGCTCATCAGCCATTTGGTAATTACACAGGAAATGAGGACCCTCTTTATCTCCCGCAGATATCACCGCACTGCTCATCAGCTTGTCAGGACGGGTTAATGCCGAATAGATGGCAAAAAATGTTAATGTTACAATATTTCCCAAGCACCTTCAGGTCCGTCCGAGACTATCAGTGGCTCTCCTGCCTTTCAACAGTGGCTCATGAAGAGAGTGTGTGTCTGTGTTTGTGTTTGGATGCAGATGCAGGCTGTGTGTTGGAAGGGAGGCAAAACAGAAAGGGCACGGATGCCATGTGGTGCAGGCTATGGGTGCCATGTGCTGCAGGGGCACATCTGGCCACAATCTGGCTCAGGTCCTCCTGATCAGCAGAGAATCAGTAGCACAGCTGACATCTGACTGCTTCACAAAATTCACTTGAGATCTGGGGATGGGTCTGGGTACTCCTCTGTCACTTATCCAGCAGTGCAGGCATATCCAGCAGTGACATTAGACTTAAATTGATTAAACTCTTCAGATCAGATCTTTTCGATACAGTTCCCAAAATGTTGTTAGATGATTATGCCATGAGCACTGCTGTTGGTTGTGTTGAAGGAACTGCAAATTCAGATGTTACCCAAGCAGAGTTTGTGGTTTCCAGAAGTGTGACTGAACCACTGCCATAGTGAAATCATTTTGAGCGTTCTGTATTGTTCCAGTCAGGGTTGCTCAACAGTGCTTCTAGTGCAGGCTCAAATCAGATCCAGACTCTCTGGACCCCCTGCTCTGTAGGTGACATCTTTCCAGCTTCAAGTATTTGACGGGTATATAAACATTATATGACTGGTGCTGTAGTGAGAAGTGCCATTGGCTGTGATTATGCTGTACTCTGTATGAGTGGTGATGGTAGCATTGGAGAGAGTGGGCTGTGTGTGTGTGTGTGTGTGTGTGTGTGTGTTTAGGGTGGAGAGAGTGAGTTTAATAAACTATGTTTATGGGTGCAGTTGGATGAGGGGACGCCCCCTGAGCCCGATGGTACATTTGTGGACTTCCAGACGACCATGGTGAAACTCTCTAAAGGCATTGCCATCACAGCACAAGAGATGGTGAGTAACTGGAGCTACAACTGTGTGTGTGTGTGTGTGTGTGTGTGTGTGTGTGTGTGTGTGTGTGTGTGTGTGTGTTTGTGTGTGTGTGTGAAAGAGAGAGAGAGATTGTGTCACAAAAGCAATTTGTGTCGCCCTCATTTTGACCCTTTTATTGCATTTCTTTGTCTCTCCATCTCTTCTCTCTACCCATCTCTCTCTCTCTTTCTTTATATCTATCTATCTATCTATCTCTCTATATATGTCTTTCTCTCTGAATCACTTGTGTTCAGGTTTATCTTGCATGATCTGTCCACCCTTAACTTCCCCCTTCTCCCTTGTCTCCAGATGACCAAGTCCGTGACCTGTCCAGAGGAGCTGGGTGGCCTGGCGTCTCAGGTGACGGTGGATTACAGCCAGCTGGCTCACCAGGGCCGCCTGGCCGCCGCCACGGCTGAACCCGAGGAGGTGAGGATCAATGCCGCCTGGCTGCCCCCCACACTTCCCCTTAACACTGCTCTTTGGGGCTCAGGAGGGGCTTAAGTGCCAGTTGTACCATATTGATCGCTACCCCTCCTCCTGTGTGTGTGTGTGTGTGTGTGTGGTGTGTGTGCGCGTGTGTGTGTGTGCGCACGCACGCATGTGAGGTCTTCTCAGAAATCAAAAGAGTCTAGCCAACTGACCACCGAGGAGAAACTCCTGGCATCCTGTGCATTTTTCTTCCTTATACTTCACAGTTGTGTGTATAAATTCTGTAGAGGTAGGAAGTTTTTGGTGAAATGTAAGTCATTCAAGTGGGATGCTTATAGCTCACACCCCTTTGAAAGCAAGGAACAACATAAACCGTCTCGTCCGTTGTGTGGTAGGAGAGGGAAAAGTGTGAAGTCACGTTGGCATCCTATTTTGTTTCTATTCTAACCTCCGAGGACTCTGGATGGCATAGAGTCTATGTTTAACCCCCTTCCGCTCCAGTCCTGCCGTTGTCGAGTGGGAATACACCGCCCTAATGGCCGCCCGCTGTCATTCGCTCGCTCGCTCGCTCGCTCCCTCGTCAATACCTCCTTTTACATAAGGAGCTCCTGTAAAGCCCCTGTTGCCATGGCAACGGTGTACCCCCACACTCACAGACTCCTTCAAACTCTCTCACACATATACACATGCATGCACACATCGAAACGCATACACTCTCACTGTCTCTCACACACTCTCTTTCTCTCTTACGCACACACAAACACATACATGCTCATTTTCTCACAGAAACACACACACACGTAAGCCATATACACACACACACACTGAAAAAAAGCATACTTGCTCACTCTCTCACAGAAACACACACACACACACACACACACACACACACACACACACACACACACACACACAGTCAGTGAAAGCCTATGGTGCGGGTTCAGAATGAAGCGCCACCCACCCAGGAGTCTCGGAGGTGTTATAAAATGAAAGGTATAGTGGCTGGCCTCCTACTCACCGGGCAGCATTAGATATGGCCACAGATGTATGTAGCGTTCCTGGCACAGCGGAGCGATGTGCTGCGCTCTGGAGTAATAAGAGTCTGGGAGCCTGCAGGCGAGATTGGTGCGAGCGAGCGAGCGGGCGAACGAACGAACGCGTGTTTGGCCACTCAGAAGGACCGTAGGAGAGCTAGTGGCAGAAGAGGCTGGCTGAATAGATGGCATTTATGTAGATGCTCACAGGCACAGTAACATTTTTTGTGAAATCCTTTTTATTTAATTTCTCCCTCACTCTCCCCCTTTCTCCCTCCCCTCTCCCCTTCCTTCCTTTCTTTCTCTCTCTCTCTCTCTCTCTCTCTCTTTTTGTGTTTCTTACGCCTCAGGTGGGCGGTCAGATCAAGTCCCGTGTCCAGGAGCTGGGTCATGGCTGCATCTTCTTGGTGCAGAAGGCCGGGGCACTGCAGATAAGCCCCACGGACAGCTTCACCAAGAGGGAGCTGATTGAGTGTGCCCGCACCGTCACCGAGAAGGTAGGAGTCTTCTCTCAACACCCACACGGTTACTTAGAGGCTAGCAGAACAGACTACACCTACAGGCTACACCTTAGGGGCCAGAGTATAACAATACACCCCCACCATCACTCTGTAGATCAGACTGGATCAGATTCTATCTGCTTTGTCACTGAGAGGGTAGTGGTGAAGGACCACACTGTTAACATTAGTGGGGATTGCATTTAGCTAGCTTGGGTATTCTATGCACATTTGTGAAGATTGCTCTCTAAGAATATGTGCCCCTACACATTTTCCATCTACTGTGTTTTGCAAGTTATAAATGGACAGGCTCCTAATCTAGGGAAGTGTTCTGATGGTCGGCATCAGGATAAAACCAAACATTTTTATGTGCATTAGAAGATTGAATGCATATTTCGACTGTTTTCAAACAAGATTTCTTATTTGAGTTAAGATGTGCACTAAACAAGTGGAAGGAACATTCTGCTATAGTGTCTGGAAATGTAGGACAGTGGTGACCAAACTGACCTACTGACTCCAAAACTTGGAAATAATAGCCTAACTGATAAATTGAAACACGGAATTATTGGTTGCATTCCCCATTGACTGACTGCAGTGTTTACCATATTGACTGGCAGATTACAAGGCCGTTGAGGTGCTTGTTAACCCAAATGTCTCTTTCAGTGGTGGCTAAAGAATCCGTTTGAATGCCCGACCGGCTATAAGATTGACCAAGTGTGAAACTGAGGACCATTACAAAGACAATGACTAGTGTCTCATTACGCTGGCCACTCAGAGCCAGCCCCTATCTGAGGCCATTCTTGGGGGTAGACCCACACAGTTGCACGCATGCAGCTGTTTCAGATCCTCAGGCACTTTGGCTTGTCTAGGGATCGGGATTAACTTGTCATAACCAGCCGTCCTCTGTTGTTCATACAAGATCCATGTTAAAACTCTACTATTTGCTCCAGGATCTTTAAATGTTCACCCAAGCTAATAAGGGATACTGGTGTAAGTGATGTATTTCAATACACATATTTTTCATGTGTTTATCCTGTTCTCTCAAATGGGTCCTAGAATGGAAAACCATTTTTGCCTTGTTTTTGATGAATTCAGAGAAGTTATGCATACCTGCAGAGCTGTCATGAATGTAAAACATGGCCCTCTTTTATACTGTACAGGACTTAGAAAATCAGAACAAACTGACTGATGTCATATACACAAAATAAGCTAACTAGTTCAATTACGGTTGCTGAAGATGGTGCTGTTTAACCAATATGAACCATTTCAATCCCCAACTATTAAAATATAACTTGGTAATCAGGCTTGAAAAATTGCATCTGAGCTCATTTTTTCAAAGTTGAATGCATTCTAATTTAATAAGAGAACAAACTGTAATACTCTGTTCATCCATTCTTTGACCCCTTTAAGCTCTGCAAATGTAAACACATTGAATGCCAGGGTGATTCTTTGTGGTAAGAACTAGGATGGGTGCCTGAAAAATGGACCCTGTAATTAGAAAGGGATGTGTGTAGTAGTAAGTGGTTTGATGTTATGTGATGTATGTGATGTGATGTGATGTGATGTGATGGTGTCTATAGGACAGATGGTGTCAGCAGCTCCCTGTGTGTTAGTCTCCATGTTGCTAATGCTGCCGTTATAGACAGCATAATGGGATGCCAATCGCTTAGATGTGAGTGTAATGACAGTGGTGGAGCGTGTTTTGGACCCAATGAAAGGTTTCCAGGAATGGGACTATTATCACTTGACAAGAGCCTCTCCAACCTTGAAGGAGAGCTGGTTCATTGGCTGTAATCACAGGCAAAACTTGGCCTTGTGTGTTTGGACTGAGCCCTGCCATCCTCTGCGGGTTAGTCAGACAGAAAATCTAATCAGACACTTTGGGCAGATTGGAGTATCTTGCTTTAGTGTTGCATCTTAGCCCAAATGCTATCTGTCACAGAGCTGCTTCGGATGTTTTATTTTGATTGGTCTGATGATGTGGGGTGTCTCAGCCTTGTCAGTGTTTTGTGTTTCGGCTACGGTTGAGGAGAGAGCTAAAAAGGGTGTGTGTGTTGATCATATGTGTGTACATGTGAGTGTGTGTGAGAGAGATTCTCCCTGTTGCCGTGTTTAATTTCAGCTCAGGCCTTGAAGTAATTTCTCCATTTTATGTGAAAGCTAAGGGCATGCCGCCTCATCACCCCAATGTCTCTCCAGTGGCTTCTTATCTTTCAGTCGAGAGCTCTCATAGCATAGCCTTCACTCCATCCATCCCTCTTTTGGGCTTCATTCTGCATTGTTTCATCTCCACTATATAACGCTCTTTTCTTCTGTCTTTGGTATCATTGTCCTTCCTCAGCTGTGTCTCCTTGCATTCTATTAACCCATCAATTGCCATTCTGTCTCTCCTCCTTTCTTCCTCCCTCTCTCTCTTTCTCTCTCTCTCTCTCTCTCTCTCTCTCTGTCTCTCCCTTCCTCTCTCCCCCTCCCTCCCTGTCTCTAAACCCCCCTCCATCCCCCATCTCATTTTCTAAATGTGTTTGTGCAACGGGCGCAGCACTAATGTGCTCTTACCTTTATGCCTCTTCTGCTGTCAGCTGCCTCCCATGCCACAGCTGTCCCCTTATCATCTCTTAAGTGCTCTCTCTCTCTCTCTCTTTTTTTACGGCCATTCTCATCCCTCTCTCTCTGTCCCTCTCCTCCCCTCCTCTCCTCCCTTTTACACTTAATCTCTGACTCTCTCTCTCTCTCTCTCTCTCTGTGCAACAACTGTGAGGGTTTGATGGCAGATGAGAAACGATCAGAAGCGCAGATAATGGTTGCATTAAAGATGTGTATGTAATTGAGACTGGCTGAGATGCATGGCAGAGATATGGCCCTGCAGTGGTAAGCCAACAGCTGCTTGTTGTCCATCTGGTTTGCCTGCGGAGACGGAGCACCAGGCTTACCTGTGCAGTATCAGTGGTCAGGATGATGGAGTAGTAAGCAGTATGATATTCATACACAAGCCCCACAGCTCTCCAGACAGAGCTTGGGCTTTCACGTTAATGACGTAGTCATGGCTACTGTTGGATCTGTTGACTTACTTGGGTGTCTTAGAAGACTGGCCTAAATGTCAGAGGGATTTTTGAAGTGCTTGTTTTTTTGCATCTCTTACTCTTTCTCATGTCTGCACACTTTTCACTCTTTCTTTCATTCTTTTTTTCAATAACTATTTTTTCTTCTATTAGTCAGTTCAGCACCTCGTACTCTTGGCTTGCATAGTTATCAAAGCCCAATATTGATTATGACATCCTTAAATATACGATACACTAATCTATATAAGAGTTTAAGGAATCTTTCTCTCTCTCTCTCCCCGTCTCTTTTAGGTGTCAATGGTTCTGTCGGCCCTTCAGGCTGGTAATAAGGGGACTCAGGCCTGCATCACCGCTGCCAGCTCAGTGTCTGGCATCATCGCAGACCTGGACACCACCATCATGTTTGCCTCAGCCGGGACGCTCAACTCTGAAAACGAAGAATCCTTCGCTGACCACAGGTGACACATACACGCACAGCCAAATGCACACACACACACACACACACTGACAGATGAACCTACATGTACGAAGTGATCAATCTGTATGTATATGCATGCATACACAGCAACAACAAATAAAAGTTACACACTTATAGAACAAGGCACCACACACAAAGACACACACACACTCACATACACACACGCAAACAAATGTGTTCCAAAGAGGTCAGGTATTTTATGCTGTAAGTTCACAGTACATAAAGAGGGTCTGGTTTTTGGGCTTAGCCAGGCTAGCACCACCTAGTGCTTCTGCTCAGTATTGCATTTTGCTACATCAGGGAACTCTCCAAAGGCTTAGGTTGCCTCAAATAATTTTTTCTGTGGACCAATCAGCAAACGGAGGGAGGGCAATGCACTCAGTGGCATACCGATCAAGAGATGCCAGACTCGTTGCACAAAGTAAAACAAAGTGAAAGAGTGTGGTCCACCAGGCTATTTTGTTCTGTGGTCCTTGGTGAGTCACTATGATTATTCTGCCTGACTTGAGGGTGCCTCTGTTCAAAGCTCACTCTGTCAAGTACAACGGGGTGTCCCACCTAGGCGTATCCAGTCCATACCTGCATCTGATCAAGCCTAGTCTCCCTGCTCAGCCCCCTTATGTGGTTCAGAGCTGATGTGGACTCACTGCAGAGTTGAGTTGAGCTCTACTTAAGGTTGGCCCCTTGTTATCCTCCCCCTCAGGGAGAGCATCCTGAAGACAGCCAAGGCTCTGGTGGAGGACACAAAGATGCTGGTAGCAGGGGCTGCCTCCAGCCAAGAGAAGCTGGCCCAGGCTGCCCAGTCGTCAGCCAAGACCATCACCCAGCTCACAGAGGTGGTCAAGCTTGGAGCAGCCAGCATGGGCTCTGATGACCCAGAGACACAGGTGACTTGACAGGGTTTAGTCCTTTTCTCTCTCCTCTATCTTCTTTTTTCTCACTCCCTTCACTCTGCTCTTTTTCATGCCGCCTCTCTTTTCTCTGACAGTGTTCCTGTATGCATGATGCTCACCATATACAGTATCTCACAAAAGTGAGTATTCACATTTTTGCAAATATTCTGTCATATCTTTCCATGGGACACTATAAAAATGGAACTTAGATGCAACTTAAAGTAGTTATTGCACAGTTCGTATAGCAGTATAGATTTATTGTTCAATACAATACGTCGAAAACAGCTGGCAACAAAAGTGAGTACACTGCACAGCTAACATGGACTGGCCAAGTACCTAAACCCATTTGAGCACCTGTGTCGCACCTTAAGTTTCCTAAAGAAGCTTTAGGAGAGTAAGGTGTCTAACATCCACCAGCTCCATGATGTCATCATGAAGGAGTGGGAGAGGATTCCAGTAGAAACCTGTGCAGCTCTGGTGAATGTCAAGCCCGTAAGGGTTAAGGCAGTGCATAATGATGGTGCTCACACAAAATACTGTCAGTTTGGGCGGTGGATGTCAAGGTGGACATCTTTACTGTGAGGTGTACTCACTTTTGTTGCCTCTGAGATGTACTTTAAGTTGGATCAGAGTTCCATTTCTATAGTGTTGTGCCATGGAAAGAAATGACCGAATATTTGCAAGAATGTGAGGGGTATACTCACTTCTGTGAGATACTGTATCATACTCCTTTTATGCTATACGCCTGTCATTCTCTTTCTTTCTCTCTCTCTCTCTCTCTCTCTCCTCTCCCTCTTTCCCTCTTTCTCATTCTTATGAGTCACGTACTTCACCCTGAGCTTGACTGCCATGGCTCTGTCAGGTAATCACCTTCATATGTGTGCGTGTCCAGCCTCATCTCTCTAAGGAGTCTCCTGTGCTCTCTCATTTCTGCAAGGGTCTCCTATGTGTGTGTATCTCCCTCTCTCTCTCTCTCTTTCCTTTTATCTCTCTCCTTCTCTATCTTTTTGTCTTATTCTCTCTCGGCAGCTGGTCATTTTCCTTCGAAAATGATGGATGTGTGAAGGTTTATGGAAGTTGTGGGTGTGCGTGTGTGTGTGTGTGTGTGTGTGTATGGTTGGGTGGGATGGGGGGTATGTTCCCTTAATGTCCCAGCAGTAGGCTGTATATAATCTTGCCCCCCCCCCTTCCCAGTGTGCCATTAGGCTCTGTTTTCTCATAAGAGTGCAGCCTGAGGCGACTGCAGGGAGATAAGGCCCCATTGTGCCCCTGCGTGTATTAAACCCGCCGGCTCCTTGACCAGTTAGAGCGGCGCTGGGCTCCTGTGTGTGTGTGTGTGCGCATGTGTGTGTGTGTGTGTGTGTGTGTGTGTGTGTGTGTGTGAGAGAGAGAGAGAGAAAGATGTGTACCTTGGGGGAGAGCATGCAAGAGGTTTTCTTTTGTGTGTTTTTGCAGTCAGCAGGTGGTTTAGATGACTGCGTTACAGACAGGATGGTTATTAATGTTTTTTGTTTTGTTTTGTCCCCCCCCACCCTTTTCTCTCCTTCGATGCCTGTTCTTCTCCTCTGTCTTTCTCTCTCTTCATGGTGGATGTACTGCCCCACCTCTTTTTTTCTGATCTCTTCTTCCATCGTCACTCTCTTCTCCCCGCTCTCCCCTATTTCATTACCTATGCATGCCCTTCTCTCTCTTTTTCTCTCTCTCTTTCTCTCTTTCTGTCCCCATCACTCCTTACCCCCTTCTCATCTTCCTCCTCTCCCACTCTCTCTTCTCTCTGTCTCTCCATCATCCCACCCCCTTCTCTCCCCTCTTCTTCCTCTCCCTCTCTCTGCGTCTGTCCGTCGCTTCCTCTCTCCCTCAGGTGGTGCTCATAAATGCAGTGAGGGATGTGGCCAAGGCTCTGGCCGAGCTCATCGGTGCCACCAAGTGTGCCGCCGGCAAGCCAGCTGATGACCCCTCCATGTACCAGCTGAAAAGCGCTGCCAAAGTAATTGACCTCCACAAACCACACACACACACACACACACACACACACAGGCACACGCTCTCTCACAGTCTGTCTTTCTCATATACACATACATCTACACATATACTGTCTCGCACACACGCGCACACACGCACACACGCGCACGCACACACACACACACACACACACACACACACACACACACACACACAGACACTGATAGGCCCCAAGCTGTGAGAATGTTATTTCTTCCTATTTATTTATTTATGTATGACTGTGTGATGGAGGCCATCAGGGTTAGCACTAGTGTCAGTGCAGTGTAAAGGCCTCTGGGAGAGCCTAGACACTTGTCAGCATCGCATGGCTTCCTCTTGAACCTGTGTGCGTGTATGTGGGTGTGTGTGTATGTGTTTGTGTGAGAGAGAGACACACAGCCAATCCCAGCCCAGCCGCACCCATTGTGTGCGTGCATGCTTGTGTGTCTGTTATTCTCTGACACTTTCCAGCATACCTGTCAATGATGAACATTCAATATAATTGAGTTTTCCCAAGATCCTGCCTTAAAATATGGGAAAATTAAAGTAGCTAACAATTTCCATTGCTCTGTTATTAGCAAGATTACACACTCCAATACTGCTGCTGTTTTTTAATATTTTGATGGCACATGAGCCAGTTCTCAGCTTGTGACCCCAGAACCACTGTTCTGAATCTTGAGTTTTTGCTTTTTGTTTTCTTTTCTGGAATGTTTTTTTTTTTGCCACTATTTACGACTTTTTGGGCTGCTAATTCGCATGTCGAGCATGCAGTGGGACACTTCGCGAGACCTCTGACTGATTTCCAGTGATTTGAATATAGGCTCCATCACCGTGACACTTTTTTGAAATTGTGAAAGATACGGGATATTTTTGGAAAACACTTAAACAGGATGACGGTGGGGAAAAATTCTAAAATGAGGGAGAATCCCATGAAAAATTGGCAGTGTTAGCTATGCTTGCTCAGTGTACACTCGGTTGTATTATTTGTGTTTCCACATCCTTCTCTCTGAAGTGAGTGTGTGTGTGAGTGTGTGTGAGTGTGTGTGAGTGTGTGTGAGAGTGTGTGAGTGGTGTGTGTGTGTGTGTGTGTGTGTGTGTGTGTGTGTGTGAGAGAGAGAGAAGAGAAAGACAGTGCCATGACTCAAAGGTTTCACAATAGGAGGTCACTGAGCAGATTGTGATCATGTCACAGTGGTGACACAACTCAAGTGCTTCCTTATCTTTCTCTGAACCCCCACAGCTCCCCCACACACTCACTCATACACACACACACATTCACTCAGACACACTCACACTCTCACACTCATTATCCTCCCTATGTTTCTCCCCCTCACTGTAACTTTGTGGGTTGGAGGGCTTGCATAACCAAATTTTCTCTCTCATTTTCCTCACTCACATAGTCTTGTTAAAGCACCCCCCATCACATCCCACCCCCCTACTCTTATCCCTGCCTTCATTTCAAACTACAGGTCTCCTCTAATTGTGTTTCAGCGTAATTGAATACACCCACATGCGTACTCACACACATACACACACACACACACACACACACACATACCATCCCTAATCCCTGCCACACTTCAATGGATTTAACAGAACCCCTTTAAAAACTCTTAGATGAAACTTTGCCTTATTAGACACCCTTTCACCAACAGGTTTTTAATCTAATTAAGGCTAGTAGGAGGTAGTCTTCTCCCCGATCACTTTCACTGGCAGAACATCCAGTGACCTCTGGAGTGACTCCCACTAAACACACACACACACACCTCCAGGCCCTACCCTTCCTCTTGAGTGTTGTCATCTTGCAGGTATGCACGCAGTGTTCCGTGACTGATCCCCCCTCACTTCCACTTTCTTTTCCTTCCTGCCTAAAATGGCTGGCCCTCCTTTACTCTCCAGACTCTGGATGGCTATGCTATTTAACTCTGCATGAGACATATATCAGGAAGGAGACGGGTCACTTCATTTTTGCTTTTATTTTTGTTGTTGTTGTTGTTTGTTGTTGTTATTGTTATTGTTGTGTTGTTCGCTTGTTTTTTTAAGCGTTGTGTTGTTCTTTTTGTTTAACACATTTGATTTGTTCTTTCTGTTTGACACATTTGTTCTTCATTCACTCAGCTACACTTAAGACAGAGCAGTGTGTTTGTACACGGTAGCAGCCAGGTTCTGCCAGAGCACCTGTGCGAGAGAGACACACTTGTGCGGTGCTATTCAAAGTAAATCATAATGGATTCCGTGAGTGCTCGCCATAATCTTTTATACTGTTCCTCCTCCAGTCTCCGCAGCTAGCTACCACAAAAAAGCTCCTTCTGAAACCCATTATCAGGCTGTAGCACGCCATGTTGCCCTGACTCAGGGCCTGGGAGAGTAATATCATTACTTGTGGCTGAAACAGTGCAGTCAGCTTTGAAACAGACGGCACAAATAGGCTTTGGCGAAGGGAAGAATAGCATGCTCAAGTTAATAGTCTGTGTGCAGCTGGCATTTAAGGCAAATTCAGAGTTATGAAGCACATTGCTCTCCAGATTCAGATCTGTAGATTATATTTCTGCAGATAACCGTATGGGAGTTGACTTGAGTGTAGATTGGAAGAATTTGATGGTTGGCTGAGTCTAAAAGTGTCTACCATACCAATGCCTTGTTGAGGTGTGGCTGGTTATTACAAGTCATTCACTTCTGGTATTTCCACCCACATAATGTTCTGCAGCCTCCTTGTTACTGTATGTCCTGTTCAACATTGTCTGTGAAGCTGGTGGGTGAATAAGACTTATCTCCTTCTTTTCTCCTTCCTCCTTTTCTCCTCCGTCATCCTCTCCCTCCCTCTCTTCCGTCCCCTCTTTTTTATTTTTTTCTTCTCCTCCTCCTCCTCCTCCTCCTCATCCTAAGGTAATGGTGACGAATGTGACGTCTCTGCTGAAGACGGTGAAGGCTGTTGAGGACGAGGCTACACGAGGGACCCGAGCCCTGGAGGCTGCCATCGAGTGCATCAAACAAGAACTGACTGTGAGCGCCACACACCCTAACACACACACACACACACACACACACAGGCACATACACAAGGCCACACGTGGGACTATCCCTCGAAGTCTCCACGAAACCAAAGAAGCAGCAACTGACCGTAAAGATTCCTCTTGTTCCAGCTTTCTTACTCCTTGCCTTTCTGTTAAGCTAACTGTCGTCTCTCATTTTGTCCCCTCTTTCTTTTTTCTTTTTTTTTTTTCATTTTGTGCCTTCTTTCTTTCTTTCTTTCTTTCTTTCTTTGTTTTTCTTTGTTTTTCTTTCTCTTTTTGTGCCCTCTTTCTTTCTTTCTTTCTCTGTCCTCTGTTTTATATTTTCACTACATTTCCACACACCACTCACACACACACACACACACACACACACAGGTACACTGGTGGCTTGCACACTTTGCAGCTGCATGATACTTTGAGGCCCCATTAAAACTGCTGCATTTTAAACAGTCCCAGGATTGCAGTTTGGCTTGGAAATTCAAAGCTCTGAGCAAATACTGTTGCACTAGCATATGAAGCAATGTGTTGTTTAGATACACTATGCAGTTAATGAGATGGCGTGTGTGTGTGTGTCTGTCTGTGTGTTTGTGTGTGTGTGTGTGTATGGGTTGGAGAGGAAATGGGCAGACTACCAGGCTATCGCCTCAGTGCCCACCTGTGACTGTATCTGTATCCCACAATCCCTTTGGGTGATTTTAGGCCACTTGTCAAACATGGTGTGTTTGGACAAAAGAGAGGAGAGAGACAGAGGCCAGGGAGAGGAGGAGGAAGAGAAGAGAGTGATTACAAACGAGCAGTGGAAACAGAGGAAGTGAGAAGCAGAAACAGAAAGTAGGAAAAAAGAGAGAAAGAGAGAGGGCAAGAGAGTGGCGCTCTACTTTTCACTGGCTTTATTGGTCCATGATTTGGCCACTAGCGCTTATTAGCGTTTCTTCAGGAGGTGCTAGCGGGGCGAGAGAGCCTTGCCGCCACGCGGCTCCACCCGGGGGCCAAACACAGCTCTGCTTCAGCAGGCTCATTAGCACTGCTGATTTACTCTGCTCAAGTAGAGGAAACTCTCCAGACCCCGGAGCCCCTGCTATCTACACAGTAGTGTGTGTGTGTGTGTGGTGTGCGTGTGCGTGTATGAGAATAAAAGGAAGTGTTATTCAGCATTGCATAGTTTACTGCCTCATTACAGCTTATCCATGTCTGTACCATATCTTTGACAGCATGCTTGATGAGATTGGAGAGGTGTGATGTCAAATCATGTGTTAAAATATAAATATGCATGTGTTTGCTATTATGTGTGTGGCCTTCGACCGCAGGTCTTCCAGTCCAAGGACATTCCGGAGAAGTCCACTACCCCAGAGGAGTTCATCCGCATGACCAAGGGCATCACCACGGCGACGGCCAAGGCCGTTGCCGCAGGCAACTCAGCCCAGCAGGAGGATGTGATTGCCACTGCCAACCTGAGCCGTAAAGCCATCGCCGACATGCTGACCACCTGCAAGGTATGTGTGTTATATGTGTGGTATGTGTGTATGTCTATTGGATACAAAACCCTGTGATGTTTTAGCTTGCCACAATGAAGGTGTGTGTTTGCTAGTGTGAAGCTGGGCTTCTAGGCTCCCAGCTCTGTTTATGTGTGTGTTTGTTTTTGTGTATGTTGCGTGTGTGTGTGTGTGTGTGTGGCATGTGTCTGTGTGTGTTGCGGTGGCAGCCCTGAAGCTATCTATGCCCTCACGACCACCTGCAAGGTGTTAATCCATAGTTTTCTGCCAGGCTACACACACACACACACACACACACACACACACACACACACACACACACACACACACACACACATACATCCACCTCCCAGCCTGACTTGGCTCACTGGGTAGTCTGACTCACTCCAACTCTCAATGTCACCGCCAGTAAAGTCACCAAGTTCCTCTCCACCATCTGCAAAATGACGCCATCTAGTGGCAAAACTAAAGGCCACTGTCTAACTACTCTGGTCATTAACCTTAAAAGCTTACAGCTTTGTAAATAATCTCAGATGTTGTTTTGGATACAGTGGAAGGATTTTCTGTCTGTACTGTGTCTGTATTTCAACAAAGTTTTTAAAATCAGCACTTCATGAGCAGGCATTACTTTGTAGACAGATGTGAGAAGTTCACAAGCTAACAGAACAGTTGGCTGGCAGAAAACTTGTAATTTGCTTATAAATAAATGACATGAATAACTTGGCTATTGAGAAGTGCTGTGTCTAGCAAAATGATAGAAAGTCAAAGCCAAAAGACTTTCTAATTATTGTATCAGTATGTGGGTAGACTACTGCCACTCCAGCCAGTGTCTGGTGGTGTGTGTTGGTGTACACGGTACACAGACACACATTGGAGAACTAAACCTCTCTGTGAATACAACTACATGTCTGCGTATTGACAGAGTTGCACAACCATAAATTAGGCTTTATTCTCCCTGGAACTTCACCCTAAAACTAGGCAGCTAGCAGACCGGCCGATTTTTAACCTCAATATTGATCAAATAGAACATCCAGGCTCGTCGTAGGTAATCCAAGGTAATCAACAGTAGTTGTGTTGTTCAGTCGTGGCAGGAGACGCTATATGTGTATGTTGTGATATTTTTCCCATTGTTGACACAGTTACGACTGACATGTTTGATATTATCTTAACCTGTCCATTCTATGATCACTTTGGTACCAGTCATGACAGTAAAAAGCCAGTAACTCAATAGTAGCAGACCCGGCCTGTAGGTTTGGCCTCTTCAATCTTGTTCTAATCATGATAGACTGAAAAGGTTAGTTAGCGTAACAGTTTAGGGATAGTTCAGAGTAACTCTAAACATAGCATTGTTGTATGAACTTGCCGACTGCTGCCAGTAGGAAGGAGGACAGGTAACTTTGTCATTAAGCGTCATTCGTTTTTTGTGATGTAAAGTCGACATTGATTGGGGTGCAGACATTACAGAAACTGAATGACGCTTAATGACAACAGTCAGTTTAGTTAATAAAGTGTCATTAATGTTTGTGATACATGTCATGTCATGTTGATGACAGGCTCGGGTCCGCTCTTATGTAGACACCTTCATATAAAGTGTTACTGGAGAACAAGAGAATTTTGTACAACACAGGCTAGATAGCGAAGGCACAGCTTACATTAACTGAATAACATCATGAACTCACATTCACTTGCCTTACCTACCTATTAAAATTATGTCTTCGTTTCATCCAAGTCTATGAACTATTTAATGAAGCCCATGGTGATCTGAATCATTGAGGCAGCACAAACACAAGTGGGCCACAGGGTTTTTTGACCATTTTACTGATCAACAAGAATCAGAGCAGGCTTCCCTGCTCCTGCAAAGCTAATTGCCATCTTGCCTAGAAACCTCGGCTATTTTCACTGAATGTATATGAATGGGTAAATGTGTAGCACTTAGTGTAACACACACTTTGCATCCTTTGAGGACGTACAAAGCGCTTCTTGGGTGCATTCCATTCAGCACTGCCCGTGCCTCTTTAAGAACGAAGAGCGTCTAAATGTCACCTCCTGGAACCTGCTCGCTCCGGCTGCAGGGGCTTGCGCTGTGAGCTCGTCCTCTGGTTCAGCCCTGCAGGGCTTGTAGTGAATGTAGGATTGCCTGAATTGTCACGGTCTCATCGGGCCAGATAGAGGAGGCACTTGAGAAGGACACCAACACCCTTAGCTCTGAAGCTCTGAGCAGTCCCGAACACTTCATTGCAAGGATGTTCTAAGTCAAGGCATCTAGAGAGATGCTTGAGGCCAAAAGACAAACAGCATGTACCAGCTACCACAGAGCGCTTTATGGCATATCAATACAGCAGTAGGTTCTTTTCAAGCTATTTCTTGATATCTGATTGGATAAAAGCAGTACAAGTGGGAATCTTTTTCCATTCTCACTCTTTTTACAGCTATAATCGACCCATGTTCTCTACATTCTAGCTATGAAATTGAACACCATCAACATTCCATGCGAGTAGCCTCTCTGACCCCATTTGTGGGCAGAGTGACAGGTTTTGTTGCTTAGCAACATTTAACGCTGCACATTTTTGGGGGACAGAGAATACATTTGTAAAATCAAAAGATCACAGCCTGGTGTCCTCAAAGTCAAGTAGCTGGCCATTGAAAGGAACGTTTTTCTTTGGGTTCACTTGGGTTTTTAATGCTTAAGGCAGCCATTTTAAAATTTGATTCTATCATTTCAGGTCACTTTGAAGTCTGAACCACAACTGTGTGGTGAAAAAAAAATCAAGGTCTGATATAGTAGATCTGGGAATACAACAGTAGTGAAATTACTATAGTAATATTTGATGCCTTGACTCAGGCGTTTTTGAGAGAAGAAAAGAAAAAACGTCTTAGAGTCTGGAGCGTCTGAGTGTTTCTGCCATTTTCCTTGACCTTTAAGGGTGGGAACATCCTCACTGCAGACATAGCTTGACTTCTGAGGCTGAATACGTCTGAGCCCTGATTTTTATCCTGTGGATATGGGTTGGTCGCATCACAGTTGGTTAACATCTTTTCTGTTAGTGCTCTTCTTTTAGATTTTCTGGTTTGTGTGTGTGTGTGTGCGCGTGTGTGTGTCTTCTTGTGTACAGTAATATTTTTACAGGTTCTCACTGAAAAGAGAAGCTGTAGTAATATTGGATTACCACCCTTGAGCATCTCTAGTTGGTTTTGACATTCTGCTTGTGCGTGTGCGTGTGTGTGTGTGTGTGTGTTTTCTACCATACAGCAAGCTGCATATCACCCAGAGGTGCCTGAGGATGTGAGGAACAAAGCTCTGCTCTATGGCATTGAGTGCACTACAGGATACATTGACCTACTAGAGCACGTCCTCCTGGTGGGTCCCTTTGTGTGTGTGTGTTGGTGTTTTTTGTGTGTGTGTGTGTGTATGTTGGTGTTTTGTGTGTGTATGTCAGACAGAATGGCAAGACTATATGTGTGTATACTCCATATGTGAAAGATTGTTATTTTGTGTTTAGAGTAGATTGCAGATTATAGAATAATTGCTCTGTGTGTGTGTGTGTGTGTGTGTTGTGTGTGTGTGTGTTGTGTGTGTGTGTGTGTGTGTGTGTGTACATAGGTTCTGCAGAAGCCCACAGCCGAGCAGAAGCAACAGCTGGCGGTGTTCTCTAAGCGAGTGGCCGGCTCGGTCACAGAACTCATCCAAACTGCCGAGGCCATGAAAGGTGAGGCCACACACACAGCACACACACTCACACCATCGATAGGATACACACCCTTGTAGACATACACACTCACAGCACATACACTCACACCATCCATAGGATACACACCCTTGTAGACATACACACTCACAGCACACACACTCTTACCATCCATAGGATACACACTCTTGTAGACATACACACTCACAGCACACACACTCACACCATCCATAGGATACACACGCTTGTAGACATACACACTCACAGCACACACACTTACACCATCCATAGGATACACACCATTGTAGACATACACACTCATGTAGGCACTCATGTCATCCAAAGGAAAGAAACACCTACTCAGATCACATCCATATTTCACTGTAGGCACACACAGGAGTGTCCATACATTCACCATACAAGAACACACTCACACACACAACCTACATATTACTACAAACAACGCACAATAGTCTCTCAGCATTTGTCTATATACACACACACAAACACAACAAATAGAAATATGTGCACTTGTGCCTGCGCACGCCACACACACACACACACACACACACACACACGAACATCTCAAACACATATTCTACTGCCTTGCTCAGTTTTATGGCCAGTCTGGTTGACTGCACTTTTCCACTTACTTCTTCTCTGGTGGATAGTGGCGTTTACCCGGCCCAATAAAACCTGACCCGTAAAAGCCCTCTCAGCCATGATAAGAGACACAGAGGAGAGGGTCACAGTCTCCAGAGTGGGGAGGACTGTGTGTGTATGTGTGTGTGTGTGTTGGGCAGAATGGTGTGTGCTGTGAATACTTCAATGAAATATTAGGTGTCCCAATGCCACCAGTGAGGTCACACAGCAATAGTTTGGTTAGATACCATATCTCTGGGAACCTTAATAGAGTGAGTGTGTGTGTGTGAGTGTTCGAGTCTGTAAGCTTGTGGACATAATTTTTGGTTTATGGCTATGTGTGTATGGATTTGAGCGTTTAGGATTGTGTGTGTGTGTGTGTGTGTGTGTGTGTGTGTGTGGTGTGTGTGTGTGTTGTGTGTGTGCGTGCACATGTGCGTGTGTGTGTGTGAATGGTATCGCAGTGGGGTTAATAGGCCCATTGGCCCTGCGGGGCTCTCCAGTTCTCCTCTCTAATGCCTCATGTTTTCTCTCCCTCTCTCCGCCGCAGACGGGGGTAAGTAAGAGCTGGGTCATGTTGTTCATCAAGATCACCTTTCCCTCTTCAGAGGGGGCCGCTAACTTTTGGGAGGGGGTTATGGTGGGAGGGGGGTGTCGGCTGGGAGGGGGGTAGAATAGGGTTGAGCGTGAGGGAGTGTGCGGAGGAGAATTTCCCCTGGGGTTCAACATAATCTGCCAAAACAAAGTTCCATCTGTTTCTCCAAGCTGTTCGCAATGGCCACATTTTTTATGGGTTCTTATATGGGTCCATAAAAATAAAAGACAATTCATTATGCATAAAGCAAGAAAAACGTTTAATTGCAGTTTCATTAAAGGCTAGTTGTATGAGGGTTTGACTTATGTCAACCTAATAGTGGTTCTGACCACATGGCCCTGGCCCAGACCTGGTTCTGATGTGGTCATGATCTAATTCAGACGAGTCGGTGTCGGGACAAGGCTGGTGCTGTGCTGTGTCATGTGTGATGGACTGCGATGGCTAATTCAGCGAGCACTTTGAAGTGTGCTCTGAGTCGCGCCCTCTGTGAATTCGCTGACAGATGGCGCTTGTCTGGGGGTCTGCCGTGTCATTTTCACTGCTCCTCCTGCTTCTGTGTGTGTGTGTGTGTGTGTGTTTGTGTTTGTGTGTCTCTGAGTGTGTGTGTGTGTGTGTTAGTGTATGTGTGTCTCAAACTTGCCTGTCTGGTTTCCCCAAATTTGCAGCCCTCTCCTGTAGGACCTCGTGGTGGAGGAGCATGCAAGGTGATGTGTGTCTCTGAGCACCAAATCCGTTAAGTGTTTGTTAAATGTGACTGTGCCTGTGTTGGTGTTTGTGTTTGCCTAGCATGCGGCAATGTCGGTGCCCAACTGATTGACCTCTGCTGCTCTGACCTTCTCTGGGACGCTTTTCCTTCTCTTCACAGGAACCGAGTGGGTGGACCCCGAAGATCCCACCGTCATCGCCGAGACCGAACTGCTGGGCGCCGCAGCCTCCATCGAGGCGGCCGCCAAGAAGCTGGAGCAGCTGAAACCGAGAGCCAAACCTAAGGTACACACACACACACACACACACACACACACACACACACACAAATGCTCAAATGCACACACAAAGAGGCAAACCATCTCAACCGTCTCAAACCATCTTTGCAAAACAAAGAAGCAAAGCACTCAGAGCAAGCTTGACAAGCAAGCACTTCACCCGTATCTGAACACATCACTGGGGAATATCTGTCTGAGGTTTTAGCTGTAAGCCGCATTTCATCTTGACTGCATGCACACACATACACATATTTGTGCAGTCACACACACCACACACACACACACACACACATAGGCCAACACCACCTCCAGCATACCTCTGTCACAAAAGATTGGTCCTAGTGGAGAGAGACAGGGCTGGCTGAAAAAGTGATGGCATCGAGCCTGTCTGTGTGGAAGAGTGTGCGAGTCGGTGGCATTTGAAGCTAACACACACCACTGATATGATAACTGTGCTCATCCTGTGTTTGAGGCACAGTGCACTACTACAGATGTACATTTTCACTCTAAATAAGCAACAGCATGTAGTAAGCAATCTGATTTGCTGTGGACACAGATTCAACACAATGTTTTATCCCATTTCAGCTTCAATATTTTACGCTATTTTAGGATTCTTTGTCATAATATTTGTATTGATATTTTATTAAACTATGAAGGATTTATGAAATGTCCCTTGATGTGGCGCATTACCCGTCTGCTGGGAGGGGTCTGAGGGACACCCAGTGAGATTGGGAGGTAGCCAGACACAGAGGAGAGGAGCGGGTGGACTGCAGGTGCCGGGTGTTTCAAATCAGTCCCACATTAGCTGCTGCTGGTTGCGTTTGTGTGTTGTTTCGCTTCTGTTTTTTTTGCCTACTCTGTGTGTGGTGTGTGTGTGTGTGTGTGGTGTGTGTGTGTGTGTGTGTGTGTGCATGTGTATAGGCAGGTGCGTGCGTGTGCTTAGGCTTGTGTGTTTATACATGTGTGTGGTTGTGTGTGCGTGAAGGTTTCAGGGCTCGTTCTGTTGGTTTCTTTGTGTTGCTTTGACAAGTTTTCCCTGTGGGGCGGTCCTGAACTTTGGTGTTTACCCTGGTCCAGATTTCTTTTTTTTTTTTTTTTTTTTTTTGAGTTTGATGATGAATGGGCTTTAGGCAGCTCCTACTCTCCTGACTTTGGGGGACATCTGGCCAAGATGTGGCCATGATCTGGTGTGGCTCCACAATAGCCCACCCATAGGCACAGCTGCATCCTAACCTGACTCTCTTTCTCCTCCGCTTAGCTCCCCACCACAAGCTTCACATCTGTTTCATAGCCGCTAATGGAGCGGCAGCCCACCTAATGTTTCTAGTAACTCTGCAGAGCCTTCTGCCATTCAGGCTCAGTGCAGCTCTCATTAGCCGCCTGTCTGTTAGCACCCACTTGTCAAAGCTGACGACCGGTGCAGTCTGATGGCTTCATAGCGCTGCTAGCTGGCTGTCCAGTCCTGTCCAGTGCTGTGCTATACTGTCCTGTCCACACAGCACTTAAAGGGGAGGCGTCAAATGCTGCCACTGATGGGGAGATCTGATCATAGACTCTACCGTGTGATAATCTCCACCCGCTCATGTGGCTCATGTTGCCTGACTCAGGAACAGCAAGAGGCTAAAAGGCTTAAAGTTGATTTTATCTCTCTCTCTCTTTCAAACAAACACACATGCATACAAACTCAGACACACCCTGACACACATACACACACACACACGCATACATACTCAGACACACACATACATACACAGTACATACATACACACATTAAAACAATCCACATAGACACGTACATAGTATTACATAGACACACAGACACTTTATCTCTGTTCTCTAGTGGACTAATATGCCATTTGAAAACATGGCACAAAGACAGAGAGCTTCATAATCTCTCTGAACACACGTTCACTGGAGGGGATTTTCCTGATGAGCCGCAAGCCTCTCTGAGAAAACGGTGATAACAGCAGAAGTGTTAGTGACGCTTGCAGAGTAACAGATCTGGCACAGCGTGTTATAAAACAAGCATTTTACAATTACAGATAGTTCTTTGACGTCAACCGTCATTATGCAAGGGTCATTCCACGTCAATTCAACCAGGGAGTATGCACTTAGGTCTCAAAAAATTCTGGAAAAATTACCAGGTGTACCCGTGTTACTCAGGAGACACTCTGTTGAATAATTTTTATGTCAGATCAATACTTTACAGGTTACAGCCAGTTTTACGGAGGGAGGAAGGTGTTGATTTTGTCCAGCTTTTTTTCCAAAGTTCACAAGCCCATAGCTCAATAACTAAATCATCTAGGAAGCTACAATTTTGCATGCTGGTACACAAATAGGAATAGTATGTAGCAAAATCGTCATGTTGGGTCTCGATGGCCCTGCATTGGCATAGCAGTCCCTCAAAGCTGATCTTTGGCTGAGTTTTTTGGCTGCTACTGTAGAGTCATGCAGGATCATCCAGACCCAATGTGATGGTTTTGCTTCATACTATACCTATTTATGTAGCAGCATGCAAAATTTTAACCTCTTAGATGGTTTAGTTTAGTTTCTGAACTTTGACGAAAAAGAAAAAAAGAGACTGATAAAATCACCCCACCCACTCCCCTAAAACAATAATTTTAGACAGGGTCTCCGGGCTAACTTAAGTACACCTAGTAATTTTTTCTGAATTTCTTGAGACCTAAGTGCTTGGGCTCTGATTGAATTTACACAGCATGACCTGTAAGCAAACACACACAAACACAAATAAACACAAGCCTGTGGCTGTTTTTGTCCCAGTCGTCAATATTGTCAGTACTCAGCCTATACTCAGTTCTTGTTCAGTGCTGTAGTGTGAGTGTAAATGATCATGTGATTGATAAGGTGACAGGACAGACATTGTGATGTGATAGTGGTGTGGGGAAAGGGCAGGCAGTGTGTGATGGGGTGAAAACACAGGCGATTTGTGCTCAAAGCTCAGTGACGTGTCTCAAGGAGGAGGAGGAGGGGATGATGATGGTATTGATGCTGACGAAGGCCGACGGGACTAAAGGAGGGTGTGTAGAACGAGCTGGAGCGGTGCTGTGTGTGTTTTATATCCCCCCCAGCCCCCCCAGTGTGTCCCTGAACCCTCCTTTAATGAGAAGGATTATCTGCCATCTAAGCCGTCTCAGTGTGTGATGAATCCATGCAAGTGTGAATGGGCAGCCATGAGACTCCTGCCCCCTCCCCCCCCTTCCACACTTCTCCTGCTCCACATGCTGGGCCTTCCATCATATTTATCCTGTGGACTCGTGCTCTCTCTCTCTCTCTCTCTCTCTCTCTCACACACACACACACACACACACACACACACACACACACACACTTTTTCTCTGCTTCTCTCTTTCATTCTCGCTCTCTCTTCTTTCTTTCTTTCTCTTTCATTCTCCATCTCTCTCTCCTTTTCTCGCCTCCTCAACCCACCTGTAGCTAGACCTTAGGCTGCTTGTTCATGCATGCTTAGCAAACCACCCCAATCAGCCCCCTATCTCTACTTCACCCTAGAACCTCCATATCCTCCCCTACACCCACACCCACCCACCTACTACCACCACCACCACCACCACCACCACCACCGCCCACCTCCCATTCTCTTGAGACGAGGTAGATCCGGAAGCCTTCCCAGCAGGGCTCTGTCTGATATGTTTGATATATTAGGTTGTTATTCAGTCCAACTATATATCAAACATATTCCTACAGTGTCCCGCCCTGTCTCCAGAAGACACATGCGCTCTTGTGGTGTTTGTATGTGTGTGTGTGTGTGTATGCGTATGCGTGTGCACGCACGTGTTCAGTGTTGGTGTGATCGCAGACATGAAAGTCGTATGCAGGAAAAAGCACCACAAAGCATTTTTCTCTCGCCTTTGTTGCGTGTGTGTGTGTGTGTGTGCGCGTGTATGTGTCTGCCAATGATTTGTTTTTCAAGATCTTTTAACAGCACACCTGCAGATGTGGCGATGTTGTTGAGGGATTTATGGTTTGGGGGGGGAGTGCGTGTCAACAGCCATCAGGAATGCCTCTGCAATTATCCACATGGGAGGCAGGGGGGCTGTAATTGCAACAATACACCACTAGATGTCACACTAAAAGTGTGTTGTTGAGCGAGATGAGTTTGTTCAGCATATTTATCTTGATGTTGAAGATGTTGATCTGTACTTTACACAGAGCGTGTTTGTGGAATTGTGTCAGACATCAGCTTCCATGTGACTGTTCACTTCTATCATTCATAAAATCTCCTCTCCTATCAAATGGTTATGCTGTTAGCCAGACAAGTTGCAGTGCTCATCATGTAGTCTTGCAGTTATAAATTGAGTTTGTGGATTAACTTTTATAAAAGCTTTCCTAACTGTGTTCCATGTTTTCAGCAAGCAGACGAGTCTCTGGACTTCGAAGAGCAGATCTTGGAGGCGGCCAAATCCATTGCTGCGGCAACAAGCGCCCTGGTAAAATCTGCCTCTGCTGCTCAGAGAGAGCTGGTCGCACAGGGCAAGGTGAGTGTTTGTCGTCGCAGAATGATGACATCACCAGAAGTAGGTCTTTATGTGTCACTCTGGTCATAGTCTCAATGCAAATGTCTCTGTGCCTCTGCCCCTCCTGTTCCTCTCACTGTCTTCCTTGAAACAGTCTTTCTTTACTCCTCCTGTCTTTTCCCTCTTTATCCCTCCATCCTTTTCTCCCCCTTTCTCTCTTTGTCTCAAAGATTCATTCCTTTATTTGCTTAACTCAACAAAACACATAACTGTAACAGGCATCATGAGAACAACATATATAAGAAATAGAAAACAGAAAAAAAGCAGTCTGACTTTCTGCTACTCTCTTCTTTCTGCTACTCTCTTCTTTCTGCTCTCTCCACTTGAAGAGTATCTGACAAGTCTCCTTCTCTGCCTTAGGTGGGCTCTATCCCTGCCAATGCTGTGGATGATGGCCAGTGGTCCCAGGGCCTCATATCAGCCGTGAGTAACACTTTGGCTTGTTCCTGTTCTTTGGCTAATGTATTTACTTACATAACCCCACACAACATTGATGGAGGATGGGATTAAACCCCAGTGGCTATTCTGGGGGCTCTATGTACTGTGTGATAGTGCATCCATCAGAGTTGCTGTTTAAATATTTGGATTGAGCTGCTGTGTGAAGGTGCTATGTGCAGACCGGCTTACGTGCCTCCGTGTCTCGCCTCACCAGGCCCGTATGGTAGCGGCAGCCACAAGCAACCTGTGTGAGGCGGCTAACGCGTCGGTGCAGGGCCACGCCAGCGAAGAGAAGCTCATCTCTTCCGCCAAGCAGGTGGCCGCCTCCACAGCCCAGCTCCTGGTGGCCTGCAAGGTCAAGGCTGACCAGGACTCAGAGGCCATGAGGAGGCTACAGGTATACAGTCACACTCCCACTCGCTCAGTGTCACAAGCACACAGACACACACACATACACGCACACACACACACACACACACACACCAGAAGTAGGTCTTTATGTTTCACTCTTGTCATAGTCTCAATGCAAATGATCTCTTTGTCTCTGCCCCTGCCTCTGCCCCTCCCTCTTCCTTTCCACTGTCTTTCTTGAGACAGTCTTTCTTTACCCCTCCAACAGGAGTAGATCCAACAGGCTGACTGGTTTTCTCTTTCTCTTTCACTCGGAATTGTCTTCCCATTGATTCACACTATCTGTTCTTCCTTAGCTATCTATCTATCTATCTATCAAATGCATCTGTCTCTCTCTCACACACAGAGAACACTTATATTTTCCTTTGGGCTGTTAGTGAACATCTGCACTGATGAAGTGTGTTGCTGACATGTTTCTGCACTCTCTCTCTGCATGTTTCTCCCCCCTCCCTCCCTGTCTGTCTCTCTGTCAATGCCTTCATCCAGCTGAATTATGTTGCTCTGAGTTATTCCTGCTCTCTCTCTCCTCCCTTAGGCTGCTGGGAATGCAGTGAAGCGGGCGTCTGACAACCTGGTTAAGGCGGCCCAGAAGGCAGCCTTCGACAAACCCGATGACGACAACGTGGTGGTCAAGACCAAATTCGTGGGAGGCATAGCCCAGGTGAGCTTTTCAGCCATGTTTACTCTGGCATGAGTGGAGGTCAATGCTCAAGGATTCTCTCTGTCTTCAGGGGTCCCCATTCTGTTATTCTGATTAGTGAGTTTCCAGAACCATATGGAACCTTATCATTCCCACCACTTCTGTCAGTGAAATCCAAGATGTCGCCACAGAGTTGCGTTGTGGAGGCGTGCGGAGATGTGCACGTGCCTGCGTGCGTGCCTGCGTGCGTGCGTGCGTGTGTGTGTGTGTGTATATTTGAGACTGAATTTCTGAATTTCTTCAACCATGGTTCTGAGGTGGGGCTGTGTTAGTTTAGGAACGCCCACATCAAAGCAAACCACCCAGAGCTGGCAAAACCTGAAAGCTGTGGCTCAGTCACTGTGGGTATTTAGTGACAGATTGGCATCGGCACCGACATCTCTTCAGTAGTCTCCTCAGATGCTCTCTCCCAGCCCTTGAGGATCCCAGAGGAGGACCCTGAGCCGGATTCATTCCACGCCAGATGGAGAGTAATTGAAGAGCTTTTTGCTGCCTGTCTGCTTTTTGCTGCTTTTCGTATAGAAAAGCTCATGGCGTTCTCAGCCACGATGCTCGGTGTTTGTTTGGGGAGGGCTGACTGATCCGAGGCAAAAAAAAAATCATTAATGTGTGGGAGTGTGTGTGGGAGCACATGCTTGTCAAATCTGCATGTGGTTTGAGTGAGGATGTGTGAAGGTGTGTTGTTGTGTGTGAAAGGGAAAGTGTGTGCGTGCGTGCGTGTGTGGCGGAGAAAGAGTGAGTGTGTGACCAACAGAGAGAAAAAGAGAGTGTGTGTATGTGATGGAGAAAAGTTGTGTGTGTGTGTGTGTGTGTGTGTGTCTGTCTGTCTGTAGGGCTCCCGGCCAGTAAAAGGCATTTCTCACTCCGCCAGTACCTCTCAAGTGCTCCCCGCCTTTTAATCCACCACTGTCATCTTCCAAATCCATCCAAAGCTCCGTCTCCCTCAGGGCAGCAGCTCGATGCGTTCAGCAGACTCGCATTTCAAAAAATTCCCCCTTCTTTTATGACTCTGCAGTTATGTTAATTATAGGTCATGCATATCCCGTCGAAAACGCCGGCCTGCCCATAATACGCCCTGGCACTCGAGCCGAGTCGGCCCGGTCTGAGCTTATGCGAAAGGGCTTCTTTTACTTTTATTTCTTTGCACTGTCACGAGCAGGAGAGGGATGTCGGCTCATAGCGCTGTCAGCAGACCCCTTGTACAATGATTTACAGAAGCCAGGTTTGCTCCAGCCTCCCCTGATGGTTGTGTGTGTGTGTGCGTGTGTGTGTGTGTGTGTGTGTGTGTGTGTGTGTGTGTGTGCATTACATCTTTTTATCCACATGTATTTGAAATGGAGATCCATTCACTTGAGCTTAGCCACCACAAGGGTACAATATATGCAGTTATGTTTAGTTCTGATTTGAAACAAGGTCTTGTCTTGCCAAGGTCATGATATGGAAGCTATTTTCTCGGAGTGTTCTCTGTGGATTCACAGTGACAGTGGTGTGTTACTAACACTGGCAGTTTGTTAGGGGAGAATTGCTAACTATGAACTGAGGTCAATACATTGATTTTAGGCAATTTCTGGAACTATATATTATAGTGAGAACTGTAAATCATAGGAATACATTTCTTTTCTGCATGCTGGCCGGGTCAATCAAGGCTATTTAAGGGCCTTGTGAGAACTCAATGGGACCCAATGGGCATTTTTTTTCTGCTTTTCAGTGTGAAGATATTGTCCTCTCATTGGGAATCTCTGTGTATTTGAAGTAAATATTGAATAAATAAGCAAATAAATAAATGTGAAATCTGTGTCTGTCTTCTCTCCAGATCATTGCGGCGCAGGAGGAGATGCTGCGTAAAGAGCGGGAGCTGGAGGAGGCCCGGAAGAAGCTGGCTCAGATCCGCCAGCAGCAGTACAAGTTCCTGCCCAGCGAGCTGCGCGAGGACGAGAGCTGAGCGTCGCCACACACACACACCGCGTGCGTCCCCACGCCCACGTGCCGGGACTAGACCATCAGTCTGTCCAGTCAGTAGGGGGGTCCCACTGTAATCATCAGCCTCTGATTGGTCAATCCATTTGCTGAAAGAGGGGGGAGGGAGGGGGAGGCTGTCACTGGTTGGCTGACTGCTTGCTCGTTATTTTTTGTGTTGAGGGCAAAGCTTATGACTGTCGTTGGTTTCTTCTCTCAAAGAAGGGGTGGGGTTACTACCCATGACTAGTTGTGGGGAGGGACTAATCTATGATTTGAGGGCGGGGTTTGATGCAAACTGGTCCACACCCGCTGGCAAACTTGCTGGAAGCCTTGAGTGCTGTGTGCTTGGCCGAGTGAGTATGTGTGTGTGTGAGAGTGTGTGTTGGTCTTGGTCGCACACACATGTATGTGACCGTTTGGTGTGCCTGAGCAAGTAAGAGTCTGTCAATGAAAATAGCAGCAAGGACCATTTGAATATAGGTATATACAGTGCTTGGCCTAACGTTAAAAAACATAATGTTTGGGCTCCGGTGGACGTCTAGGCTAATGATCTTCATGATTTTAAAAAAAGAAAAAAATGTAAAGGCCTCATATTTTCTAAGTATACACTTACGCAATAAATGCTATAATGTATCCTTGTGTTTTATGATACCACATATTAATGGTCTGAGTAAACCCTGTGGATGAAGTGTGTTTTAGTCTTGTGTGAGCCATTGCAATAGGATGTCTTTTCTTACTTCAGAACTGGCTTAAACCACTAATGTATTACCATAGGAATGCCACGCAGAAGTTCTCTATGAACATTCCCCCTGTTTACAGTGCATGGTTGTAGTGCGCTCTCTCTCCCCCTCTCTCTCTCTCTCCCTCTCTTTCTCTCCCTCTCTCTCTCTCTCTCTCTCTCTCTCTCTTTCTCTTTCTCTTTCAACGGGCGTGTTCTCAATGGGTTAGCAAGCAGTATTAAAATGACACATATCATTTATGCCTAATGACAGCGTCAGAAGACTGCTCGCAAATCCACGTTTGCCATAGGCTAGTATGTCATAGGATGTACACCATCATGTTTTAAGACACAGAGAGCTAGTCGCTACCAATTTTTATTTTTGTTATCTTTCTGTTTAGCAAAACTTAAGGGGTCCGAGTGTTTTAGAGCAGCCTCAGCAGACAGAATGAATAGAAGACTCCAGCCTGTCCAGTATGGGCTCTGTGATGATGTTTCTCCTGAGCTAAGCTGTCAGATCAAGTCTTTCTGCTAAGTTTCCCACTCGCGGAGCAGGGCGTTTTCTCTGGACCCCTCCTCACTCTGTTTGGTTCTCTAACTCAGCAGTCAGGTGGATGTGTGGGAGCTGTGGGTCTAATCTCGAGCTCAAAGGATCTGAGCTTTCACGCCAATATTCATCCTGTCTTCCCTTTCCCTCCCCCTACACACACACACACACACACACACAACAGTGGCGCATACGTCCATGTACTGTCAAAGCCCCACAAGGATGTAAATCTTCACAGTGCTCTCGTGCAGTAGTCTGTATAAGGGGCCCTGTGTTTACATTCCCTTTGCTGTTTGTTCTCTCTCGGCCTCTCTGTTTTAATTGGGCTCTCATTGACAGTAACCAGATGCTGGACAGAAACTTGGCCCCAATGAGTCAAAAGTCTTTGTGTACACACTTGCAAGCATTTACATATATATACACACACACACACACACACACACACACACACAAAACTCATCTGTATTGTAGTGGGGTCATCAAGTCTCACTAAAAAAAGAGGAGCTCTTTGCAAAAATGAGCCACTCTCCAGGCTCATACATGGCACTACACAGTTGAAACCTAATGTTCTCAGCCTATTTATAACAAAACAAAGCCATGTATTACGCTGTTAGAGAGACTGACAGTGGAGTTTTTAGGAAGGCAAACCACTGCATATCCTCTCATTAAAAAGCTCCTCCCTAATTTAGTGACAAAAAAGAACATTTATGATTGTACATCCATGGCATCGTAAGACAAACAAAGCACTTGTAGCTCTTTAGCATGCATTAATCCAGATGGCTTGGGACTGTAGAGCATTATTGGCAGCATCCGTGTCAGATGCGGGCCAGGTCCGGCCCACTCGCCGGCTGTTCTCTGAGAGGAGTAGTTGTTAATTGGCTTCATTATGAGCAGCTGGTGCTGCACTCCGTGTCTGTAGCTACTTATCTCTCTCCTGCTGTCTCCGCTCTGCGTCCTCAAGGATCCCATGTAGGAAGCTCACTTTGAGTTGTCTTTTATCGTTTAGTCTTTTGTTCTGGACACACATTTTTCTCACACAGCTCCATACACACACACTCAGAGATAGAGAGAGACGCATGTACACACACACACACACACACACACACACACACCTAAACGCAATTTCTCCCTCAGAATCTGGACTGCCTAGTCTAATAGTGCCTTATTCTGTCTGTCTGGTAATAGGAAATACAGATGATCTAGTACTGACCTGATAATGGCTATTGGACCCAGCCTGGTCCTCGTTCTAACTCCTGGGGTTCTCGTCGACATGTTTCTCACAGCTGTCGTTGCTGTCGGCCCCTGTCAAGTCGTCATGGGCCTCTTCAGCCATAATGCATCTGTATGGCCCAACACAAAGTCGTGGCAGTCTCTTCGACTGTCTTGTCGTCACTAAAAGACATGCTGTCGTGTTACAAAAAGAAGTAATAAGATGCTATCAAGTACGTATACTAATATGATCAGTAATAAAGATTCATAAGTAAGTACTGTGCATTCCATAAGCATGTACCGTGATGCTTTTGAAGTCATAATGCGAAAATCTATCTTCGGAGTATCTTCTACATACTTTCTTTTTATCGGAGTTCATGTAGCAGTGTCACAGTCGTCTCTCGCTACTCACGAGATTCAGTAATAACTGTTCTTCTGATGTCTGTTGTGGGCAAACCACTACTAATGAAGTTTTTTTTTTCTTTGTTTGTTTTTATTTTATTGGAAACAATAAATGTAATGAAGATATTGAAACGTGTGGTTACAAACGTGGTGTGTCTTACCGCAGCAGAAAATTACAAAAAAAGAAAACTAGCGCCTTCATTTCAATAGAGTTTAGGGCTTTCTTAACCCACTGAGATAGTGACAATGATGACATTATAAAAATGACTAAATGATGCTGTATGTAAAATATTTATCTGGTCACAAAAGTATTTTTTGTATTCCCTGAAAAAAAAAAATATTAAAAAAGAATTTCAAAGAATGGAAACTTGTGTACAGGCTTCTTCTTGAGCTATTCATCATTCAGAGTCTTTGCTTTCTAGTACCATAGTGGTGTTTATTTAATCTTCTATCACATCAGCTGCAGTCTCAAGACTATAACTCTCACCTTCTTTCTTTGCTTCTCAAAGTACTCCTCTTGTGAAAAGTTATTTCCCTGTTAGTGTTCTCCCACTATTTTAATGTTTACAAAGCCACTTTATCCCCAAACAACCCTTTTTCTAGACACATTGTCGATGATAAAAGTTTCCATGTGGCCACAAAGCACCAGTGCATTTTCCTGCTTCTCCATCTGGGGCTGTTTTGAGGGGCCTATTGGGAAGGGAATGACATTTAGTTGGAAGGCCCAGTGGTCCTGCCAGGCTCTTTTGCAGAAGGGGCCAAGTGAGGAATGTCAAACCGCACACACACCATCCATGCCAGCCCTGATGCAGGGCATCACATCGAGCATGAACGTCAGGGCTCCCGAGACTCGTTGATAGGCTCCCTGGGCGACGACATGGGGCTCGACTCACAGCTTGTATAATGTTTATAATACCTCCCTCTTATGGCTATTACTCGTGTGGGAGGTTGTGAGATTGTTTGGACAGCAAGGCTGCAGTTGCTACATTCTCTCCTGTAGATGTCACTGTTGCGCCTTCCTGCAAGCTGCTCAGTATCTGCTTCTGCTCTGGGAAGTATTTAAATGGGTGGATGGCCAAATTACAGCCTGTCTAACCAAATAAGGACATGTGGCCTTTCTCTCCTGGTCTTCAGTCTAGACCTTGAACTATAAGTAACAGTCTGGAAAGTTCCCAAGAAGGGAGTGTCTTTTAAAGAACCACCAGAACTTCTAAACAGGATGTTGTGGAGGGCTGACTGCACAAGTTAAAAGCCTAAATTAATGTTGGAGCATAACATGAATTGGTTGATTTTTCCGCTTAGCCATTCACATTGTAAATGAAGGCTTTTGTGTTGCGACAGTATTTTGGGGGTTAGTGTCAGGGTTAATTTTGTGATTAAAAGAGACTTGTGTTATGGTGTACTAAACAGACAAACCATGCACTGAGAGGAAGTGGGCAGCTGTCTGAAAGTCTGAAAGTGAAAAGCGCATGTATGTGTTATATGTTCCTGTCTGTACTTGAGTCAGCCAATAACCTTCCCCTTTTGAGCCCAGAAACTACTGAATGGAGTATGCTGAACCAGGGCATGGATGCTGTTTCAGCTGGTCCACAATGCATTCTGGGATGGCATCCGACTCTCCGATCACATAGTTCCTAGAGTGGGCGGATTCCGTGTTAGCAGCATGTTAGCATCACCTCACGTCTGAAAGAGATTGAGATTAGTAAATTTCTGTGTTTAGGTTAGTACTGCAGAGCCCATTGCCACTCACTTCATCTATTTCTAACAGTTTATTATTATTATTATTATTATTATTATTATTATTATTATTATTTGGCCCTAGCGGCCTTCTGTTCTGTTCTGCTCTGTCCTGTTCGGTTGTTATCTGTTCTCTCTTTTTTGTTTGGTTGTGTTCTATAATGAGTCTGTTGAGAGTTACACTGTCACTATGTTCTGCTCCAGTGTGACCAGCTCTTGTCCGTGCATGTGGAGGAGGAGGAGGAGGAGCACCAGTGATGGCCGGTTCTGCACAGCTCCTCAGGGGAATCCTGTCTAATGAACTCCATATTAGGTGCTCGCTCACTTAGCATGTCTGGGTCTCGTGCGAGGGCCCCGGCCGCACGCTGGAAAAGCCGAAATTCAAGCCATGTGTTCGGGGCAGGGAGTGCCATTCCACCCCAGAGGAGGACCAGCAGAGCACCCCGAGATCCAGGCAGCCGTCGCCTGTTTGGCAGCCGCTCAGCAGCTCTGTGTTGCATTCTGCTCTGTTGGATTCCACCATGACATAGAGATTAATTTGTGTGTGTGTGGGGGAAAGTGTGTGTTGCAGGTCATCATGACTCATAGAGGCTTTTTAGATGTAGCATAGATCCTGACCATTTCCATCTTAAGCCAAAAGCCATAGAGTGTGTGTAATCAAGGCCCTGGCACGTGCTCCTGTCGAAGTCTGTCAGGATGGCAATCAGGACTTCACTGGACTTCTGCGATTTCACTGCCCAAACGAGTATAGATTATAGATTATCATGACTGCATTACTGTGGGTTACTTGATAATTCGTCAATGTGTGCTTTAATTATTTATTTTCTCTTTTTCACATCACACACACTCTTTCTTTTTCTCTCATTTGCATTCAGCAGTGAATGTATTTTGACATACTTTCAGTGATGCCAAAAATCAGATGCGAGCCATAGAAGTGGAATTGTTAGCCCCATTCTCTAAACACTGAGATCTGAGCCTTTGGATCATTCTATGCCCCGCCCACTGGAGTGTGGGACAGAGAGCTACAGTATAAAAAATTAGAGAATGAAAAAAGATGAGTGTACAGAAAAAAACACGTCTAAGTAAAACAGAGAGGGAAATATGTATGAAGGGAAATATTGTATGAAATAAAAAGAATGTAGAAAGATGTGTTAAGCAGAAAGAGAGCTGAAACAGGTGATTAAAAGAGTGAAAAAGAGCAAAAAAAAGATGAGTGTAAGTAAAAGTTGGGAGAGCTTCTTGCACACCTGGACATTGGGGTGCTTTTGATGTCTGATGTCTTGCTTGATGGACTGAGTCATTAATAATGAGAGGCCTCATGGAGGCCCTAAGGGATTAAGATGTAATCCTGACTAGCTAACCGCAGGAGCCTGGCCACCTATCAGATGGTTACATTAGCGCTGTGTGTGTGTGTGTGGTGTGTGTGTGTGTGTGTGTGCGTGTGTGTGCGGGTGCGTGTGCGTGCGAGTGTGTGTATGTGATGTGCAGAACAGATGGCTTCATTTTCTATGTGCGTGCTACCAGGATCAAAGTCTGCATGTGTAGATGCAAACCGCTGTGCAAGTGTGTGTGTGAGTGAATGTGTGTGTTTATGTGATGCAGGGATGCACCTTATTTGCAAGGCGCAAGTTTAAATAGATAGGTATGGGAACTGCCTTTAGTGAGCGAGTTAGGCAGTATGTTCATATGCGTGTGTACGTTTGTGTGTGTGTGTGTGTGTGTGTGAGGTCAAGGGACTGTGGCCTGCTGTGGGTCTAATCCATCCTGCCTGGCAGTGATTTGGGCCCTGTTTTGTTCCGCTCTTGGATTAACTTGAAAGCGAGCGGGTCAGCTCAGACTTAAACTAGGTGCTAATAGGTCACGTGTCTCATTTCTCACGCATTTTTGGTGTCAGTAAGGTGAGAGGAGGCATGTTAGTAAACATAGGCTCTGACACGTCACAAATTGATACCTAATACTTTCTAACGAGAACAAGCAGATTTTCCTTAACCACGAGGCACAGGGGTTCAAGCACGTCGGCCATCACTGAACCAAGACTAATAGATTCTGAGACTGGTCACAAATACTGTTTAATTGGCTTAATTGGTCACCTTTAAGAGGGTCTAGTATGCTCAATTCTCCTTCAGTCAATCACTTTGATGCCACCTAGTGGGATATTGCCTTTGGGTGTGCCTATCTGCTGAACTCTCTTCAACAATGCCTGAAAAGGCTGAGCACACATGCACTCGGACGTCGCTCATGAGCTATATAACACAGGCGTATGCATGCCAATCTTCCTCTTTCACCTTTCAGTGTCTAATGACTGCGTGGACCCCTGCTGCTATTGAGGGTGCTAAGGAACAGCCTGAAAGCTCTCCCAGCCCATCCCTTAAACAACAAAATACACAACGTCCTCCTGTCTGTTTTGTGAGTTCCGCAGCTGCTGCTACCGGACCCGTCGAACCGAACATCTCCTTTGACTCCTCCACGCATCCGATGGAGACAGCGCTTTGGTGTCTGAAACCCCCCCTGCGTCAGGGGCACAGAGCACTCAGGGCGCCTCTCATGGGTGAGCTACACAAGCTAGTGGAACATGCTGTTCGAGCTCTCGACCTGGCATGGCCTGACCCCCATCCTGCCTCCTACTCCATGCTCAACAGCTGCTTCTACAATGCACGGCCATCCATTCACAGATAAGGTGACCACACAGGGAGCCGCACCTTAAACTTCCCTCTCTGGTGAGGATCAACTAGGCTGCCGCAGGTTACCAGGCCGACCTCCTCCATCGGCTCAACTCTGCAGTTGCTGAGGGCAATGTCATCGACCTCCAAAAGGTGACTGACTAGTCTCTTCACTTGACAAAACACGCGGGGCAGGCACATGGCAAGGCGAGGGGCTAGTGACGCAGGAGGGCCATCTTTGGCTCAACCTCACTTACCTTTCTACCACAAGAAGGTTTCGCTGTTGGACACTCCCTTCATGGCCAAAGGCTTATTTGGAGGCTCTGTGGGGGCCATGAGGGAAAAGTTCCCTCCAGGGGCAGTTCGAAATCCATAGACTGGAGAATCCATTTACAGGTGGTTCGGATGATGTGGGATAGGTTCGGGGTAGCTCAGGTGGACCTTTTTAAATCTGACGATTAAATTGGTGAGAGTTTTGTAAAAACAGTATTAGGCACACTGGCTGGTCAAGTTTATAGGCTTGGCTTAAAGGGGCATAGCCACCAGAGGTTGAGAGCCCATCCAACTAGAAGCATGGCTGTGTCATGGGCTGTATGGAAAGGCGTCTCTGTCAATCAGCAAGCTAGGCCAGTGGGAACACATTCACCTGTTTTTATAGTCTGGATGTTGAGGAGCAATGCCCTAGTGCATGCACACTCAGCCTTTTCAGGCATTGTTGAAGAGGGTTAGCAGATAGTACACCAAAAGCAATATCACTAGATGTTCGTTCTGTTCAGAGAATAAGGGTTATTCATACTAACATTCTGTATATGAAAAACTATTCATCACTTTGATTATTCAAACACAGCTATACCATTTATAAATTATGTTATTGTATTGTATTCCCAACACTGATCTGACCTTTACTACCATGAATTAGCCAATCATGAAGCCAAGTTAAGTTGAGGTTCAGGGCTTAGCGCTTCGTGGCGATACTGGGATTTAGTCATTGTATCACACTGTCAAATATATATCAGTGTTGTGTCACTCAAATCAAATACTGTATTCTCCAGATAAAAATAGTCTGTCTTACATTTATCTCACTGCATATAGATGAATCCCTGAGAATGTTCTCTTTGCCCTGAGCTAAATGTGTATGTGTGTGTGTGTGTGTGTGTGTGTGTGTGTTGCTGCTACGTCCTCTCTCAGCTGTCTTCACACATGCAAGGCTGTTAGGCCTGGCCTGTGGCCTTTAAAGAGTTGTTCCACTCTGGCTCCTTAATGCTTGATATTAGCCCAAGCCCAATATTAGCCCACTATTATAGCATCATAACACTGACATTTACTTACACTTCTGCCATCCCTGCTCATTCCCTCATTTAGATTATGACATGGTGTGCACACACACACTGTTTACTCACATAAACAAACACACTATGAACATTTACATGTGCACACACACACACACACGCACTCACACACATGCCTACATACACAGATAAACACATATACACAAATGCACATAAGCACATACTCGCACAATCACACTTTCCCCCAAAGCTGTAATTCCAGAGCTAGTCGGGTGGCCTTGCTTGAATTCCTGTTGCCTTAAACCGCAGTGGCGGAGTGAAAGAGGCCAGCCAAGGCAATGGAGTGGAGGGAAGGGAAGGCGATGCGATGTGGTTCAGCACCACAGCATTTCTCCTCGTCGCGCCTGAGCTGATGAATTACTGTTCCTGCCGCTCCGGCTCCAGGAGTTACGAGCAGCAGTTTCGCATTTCAAGAGGAGTCGAGCCGGGAGTCTTGCTCCCAAGCACAAACACCAATTTTCGCCAATTCATCCCCACTGTCAAGGCCAGTTGGCAGATTTCAGGGCTGCACGTAATTATAATGATTTCTGTCTTTGGCTTGGCTATTTAATGTTAACAGGATGGGACTCTTAATGGAGACTCTGTGCTTCTGTGAAACTGCAGTGGACAGACAAAAAGACTGCTGGATTCTGAACAAGGCCTACTAGAGCCTACCAGGGCTTTTGTCTGTTTGTGTTTTCTTGTAGTATTTTATTTTGGTTGCTCAACACAGAGTCCAAGATAAATAACTAAGTCACTTTGGACAAATTTTAGATATCATCATGTTTTGTTCTGTTTTGTTTTTGTTTTGTTTTTTTCTTCATTTCGTTTGCAAATCCCAAACGATTGGGTGGATTCCATGCCGAGTCAAATGGCTCTGGCTCAGCTCCCTCAGCAGAAAAATGAGTGAGGAAATGGGTAAAGTTCTGGAAAAGAAAAGAAAAGAAAAGGAAAAGAAAATTTTGCATGTGTTAAAAAAAAATCTTTTTTTCATCTGTCTCAGGGTTCTGAATTTCCTTTCTCTTATTCAACCCCGCTCAGCCCTACACAGTCCACTGGGTTTGTAAATGTGAACCATATTTTACTTTTTCCAAGAACAGTCTTATTGAGACTGTCCATTCAATGTCAGATTACAGATGGATCAGAGAGAGATTGAAGTGCTGACTACCATGGAGCAAAAGAGCTCTGTCACTATGCCTTTAGGGTTCTAACCATGTGGCAAGGATGGACAATTAACACCAGAATGGTGGCATGTGTTGAAATCGCACCATGACAGTTTGTTCACCCCCTGCTCGCAAAGTCAGGTTGGTAGTTGAGATGCTATGCGTCAAATACTGTGACTGTTTCTCACGCTTTCACACACACGTTTCAAAGAGTAAGTGAGCTCCCAACCCCTTTTTACATACTTTCACACACTCACTTGCATGCACTTATCACACCAACACGTGCACACACACAGAGACACACACACACACACACACACACACACACACATTCACATTCATTCACATAGTACATTCAGTGCGCACACAGTTTGTGAGACTAAAAAGTGTTACAGAGGTTGACTGACCAACACAACCAGAACTTATCATAGGTCCTCAGCAATTGATAAAGTAATCCATGCTTTATTTTAATGTCCCGTTTTAACCGTTTAATGAGCCCCCACATTCCTTTATTATGCAGTAACAGCCTAGACGGTAAATGTAACGACTGATGGCTAAGCCTTTCGTAGCTGTTTTTACTGGCAGAGCGCACCCATGTCTGCTGTCTGTCGCCCGCAGTGTCTTACCTTTCCTGGTTGTGAGGGTGAGGTCATGCCTGGAGAGGGCCTTGGGGGGGGGTGTGGTGGGGGGGGGGGGGGGGGGGGCTGATGGCAGCAGCTCTCACACACTCGGGCAGCTTGTTTAGACCTGAAGGAATCTGCTGCTGCGAGGTGGGATGGATTACGGCGTAATATAAACTCACACGACAGGCGGCAATGAATGGATGAGTGGAGAAAGAGAGAAAGAGAGAGAGAGAGAGAGCGACGGCTCTGCCGCAGATCTTGCCTATTTTAGGCCTGCATGCAGGAGGGTTGCCTGCTGAGGCGGCCCCTGAGACATCAGTCACTTGAACACACACATTTGGGAGCGTGCTGCTCAGTGAGGGACAGTGACGATTGTTTCGTAACAAGGGTGGCTGCTTCCTGTCTCAGACTGAAGATGCACCATTTCCAAATACAGGCTATGGCCTTCACCGCAGAGATTTCATCCCTCTTAAGTGCCAGCGTACATCTCCCTCTTTGTTCTTTTCTCTCTTGACTTCACTGCACCCCTTCCCACTGATGTTATTCTCTCTCTCTCTCTCTTTCTGTCTCTTTTTACTTTCTATTTCTCATTCTCTTTTCATTTCTTTCCCTTTTTTCATCCACTCTTTGTCTCTCTGTACAGCCATCTCTCCCTCTCTCCCTGTCTCTTTCTCTCTGTTTGGGTGGCAGTTTGACCTTTCCGAAAACATGAGAACCTCTCTCCAAACAGTGAAGACAGGCAGGGATAGTCAGTCACATACAAGTCATCAATTTGGATAACACAGTATCATGGATTAAAAAAAAGGAGGGCAATTCAAGTGTTACATATGAGACAGAACAGGAGCAAGCATAATATTATTTAAATATTTTGTAAAATTTCTCATGTTACTTCTACAGCTGAGTACAACAATTTCTCACATTTACATTTACATTTACATTTTACATTTATGCATTTAGCAGACGCTTTTATCCAAAGCGACTTACAACTGATCAACTATCAATTGTTCCGGGCCAGTCTCCCTAGAGCAACTTAGGTTAAGTGCCTTACTCAAGGCACAACGGTGGCAGCCGGGATTCAAACCCAAACTTTTCAGGCTACTTACACGCTAGCCAGGTTCCTTAACCACCACCCCTACCACACCCCCTACATTTCACATCATGACTTTTCATTTTCATTCATATGATTTTACATCTTAAAAATATGTGGCATTTTATTAGTCATGGATCAGACAAAAGTCCACTTTCCATAGAACTGCCCTGTAAATATATTTTCACTTCAGTGATGGTTTTAAGTTTCATTTACCACAACCATCAATGATACATTTCTCACTAATGTCAGTAGTCTTTTCCAGTAGTTTGTGAAACAATTTCAAAATCTTAGATAAATCAAAGGTTAAAGCTGATACTTTTTCAGGGTTTGGTGAGTCTGTGCATATCAAGATCAGCCTCATCCCTCAGTTTTCATAACGGAAGACAAGATGTTATCTTGTCCCTCGAGAAGTTTTTATGTGTTTCACAATCTAACTAGACCCAAACTTAAATTTCTGTCTCATGTGTTAGAAACGCAATAGAATTATTTTGTGTTGATTCTCTGCCATAGGACACTTCAAAATAAACTGACAGAACACTCTGGTTAAAAAAAGGCTTATTTTGTTATATTGCTAGACAGTCAAGTCAGCCTTGTGGTTGAGGCCTGGGTCATTGTGCCAGGTCACCCAAGGAGGCAGTTCGATTTTGTGGGTGTGGGGTGAGAGTGTGGGGGGGGGGGGTGTTCCCATGCCTGTCCTCTGAATGCTTATGAGCCCTCGAGAGACATCTCCTCTAACCCAAGGACACTCTCTGTCTGAGTGTGAAACCAGCTCTTCTGAGTCAGCAGCCAGGCCTAATTTACATCGGGCTAAAGCTCAGGACGCTAATTTTGGACACCTCGAATGACCCAAGAAACGTAGCACCAATTAGCAGACCACAGCTGGTCTCTTATTGATAACTGCTTTTAACTTGGAAAGCTAACTTGTTTGTGTGCTCACAGAATAGCTGCACTGTGAGTTGTCTGAAGGGATGATTGGCTCAACTCTGTGGGGTTTGAGTTTATGTTTATGTCTAGCAGGGAAAGGGAATGAGCTATTTCGCAGTAGGATGTAGTCTGTAGTTGAGCTGCTATGCTCTCTGTGTGTGAGTGTGTGTGTGTCTGTGTGTATGAAAGAGGGAGGGAGATGTCTGGAAAGAAATGATATCTCTCCATTCCTTCTCCCTCAAAAAAGGAAACCTTTCAATTCAAGAGAAGAAACTGACCCATTTTTAACATACTTGCAGTCAGAGCTGTGCTATTGTAAAGTCCCACACTCAAGAACTCTCCAACTCTTAGTTGTGGCTTCCCCACCCAAACTGTATTAAAGCTGAATAAACATCACTGAGTCTCTCTCCCCCTATATGCACCCCCCCCCCCCCCTCTCACTGACTCAGGAATTGTGCAGAGGAAATGAATCTCACAGTGACAAAAGCTCGCTTTTGCACAAAGCCGATCAATGTCAAACATCGTTTTTTTGCACTTTAAATAACATTCCGTTGATTTCCTCCATTCAGAGGTATTCCGTGGGCCTCGTTTTTTTTCCCTCTTCCCTCAAGGCAGACTTTCATTTACCTGCTATCCTCCTAGTTGCTGGGTTTGACCCAGAAATCAGAATAATGAGGAGGATTCGTACTGTGAGACTGAAAAAGTCACGCTGTTGTTGTTTTTGTTGTTTTTGTTTTTCTGTCTCCTTGCTCATCATCGCTCATCAGCTTCTTCTCAGCCTCTTCGTGATGTGAGTCAGTGGCAACAGTGAGCTGAGCAGAAGTAATAATTAGGCTCGCTCTCATCCTGAGTCTGTATCTCAGGTTGAACTGCCTGCAGGCACTGATCAGATCTCACAGAGAGAGAGAGAGAAAGAGAGAGAGAATGAGTTACAGAGTGTGTGTATGTGTATGTGTGTGTGTGAGAGAGAGAAAGAGAAATAGTGAATAAGTGATTGAGTGAGTGTGACAGAGAGAGAAAATGAATGTGTGTGTGTGTGTGTGTATGTGTGTGTGATAGAGGGAGAGAGAGAGAGAGAGAGAGGAAGAGAGAAAAGAAATGGCAAACGCCTTGCCCTCCAGCCAGTGAATGTAGTTTCTCATAGTGCATTACTTGTGTGTATGTGTGTATGTGTGTGTGTGTGTGTGTGTGTGGGGGGGGGGGGGGGGGGGGGGGGGGGGGGTGTATGTGTATGCGTGTGACTCTGATGAGAAAGAAAGGGAGGGAGGGAGAGAGGAAGGGGGAGACCAGTCAGTCACAGCATCTGAACAAACAAATCCAGAGGCCATAAGGTTTTACTGGTAGGCTCAGGGTGGGAGCAGACAGGTACTCCAGTGCTGTGGGTTTGCCTCGCATTCCTCACGTATGGCGTGCCGCTGCTTTGTACACACACACACACACACTCTCACTCACACGTACACTCTGTTTCTCACACACATAAACACACGCACACTCGGCTTGCGCGTTTCGCACTGCCCACTCAAAAACCACTGGAATGCATTGAATCTGGGTATTCCCACACAAGTACCCAAAATATTGCCTTCAACCACGCAGCGCTCATTTCAGGGTGTTTGAGTTCACTCTTCTGGTCTGTTTGTAAACCCCTTAAGCCTGCTTCACTGTCGCTAACTACAGTTTAGAATTTTCTAACAAATGGCTTCTCATTACGTTTTACACACAATGAAGGATGTTTGGCCTGAGGAGGGAAAAACGATGAAACATACATTTAACTCTGATGGTGGTATCGTGCCATAATGCTGTTTTGCTTTAGCTCTGTGCTTGTAACTGACCGCAACAGTACAAGACATTCTATTTACTCACCACAATTTACAATTATGAAACTTGGGTCAAATAAGTGAACTGATCGCTAAGTGGCTTTACAGATGGTGGCTGATTCTTGAAGGAATCTATTTGGTCCTTAGCTATTGAGGATCTGGTTCTTCTCTGGTGTAGTTCTGGTTTTTATCTGATATGGAATCTATCCAGATGATATGTAGTGGGTTAGGTCCTTATCTAGTATGGGTTTGGCCCTGATTTGATGTTTTGATTTTGGTGGTATGTTTGTTTTAGAATTGGTGGTTCTCGGACTTGTGGTTTGGCTCTTATCTTGTGTGTTTGGTCCTTATCAGGGTGTGGATCTGGCTGTGATTTGTCATAGCTCTGGCCCTGATCTGGTCCAGCTGTGGTTCCAGCTCTGATCTGTCAGATTCGACTCCCTGCCTAAACAGGCCTGTGTTTGTTGTTTCTGAGTGAATTTCCTGCTACAGCAGCCACAGCAAAAGCATGTCTCTCTCCCTTCCTCAATCCCTCTCTCTCTCTCCCTCACAGTGCCTCCTCAGTCTTAATCTAGCCCGGCTTGGTTCTGCTTGAGTGGACTCGGGCCGGCTATGACACAAGCAGCAAAGCAATGTGAAGAAGCTCTGGATGACTATGAAGTGCATACCGAGAAGTTTTACAGCACTGTGGAATGGAAAAGAACTAGGCAAGTCCTTGGACCTCACAAATCGAGCGTCCAACCTGAACCTCTCCACTCTCTGTGCACTTGCGGAGCAGGCAGAGACAGGCTCCATATAAGGCCAGATGGGAAAGACTTGCCCAGCTTGGAGCCACGGAAAGTTTTAACCCTCTGACACTGAGAGCTGAATCAAGGCAAATATTGACAGTCTTGTCAACATGTTCGTCTCTGTTCTTTATGCGGCATGCCAAAGTACCAACACATAAACATGCATGATTTTATAACCAAGTCAAGACCACACAAACACACACACACACACACACTTAGGGCATGGGAAGAAGATGATGATGTTGAAATGGGGATGCTTTTGTCCCTTTAATGTCTGGATCACAGGCTGCATCAACTGAAGGGACAAGACTATGATAGAAACCATAAAATGTTTGTGTGTGTGTGTGTGGTAGAGGGAGGGTTAAGTGTGTGTATAACAATTTGTAAAAGAAGTATAGTAAGACATACTATAATAAATATGGACAAGATAGTTTAGTGTTCCTTCCTTCAGTATGCGTAAATAGTTCTGAACACCCCCCCCCCCTCCATATTTCTATGGCCACAGTACAATGCCAACTGTTCTTCCCTCTTAGCCACTGGAACAGCTTGTGAGGATCTTTTCAAACCATCATCTCTCAGCAGTGTCTGGGTGAGGTGCATCTATGAGGGGAGGGCACCACGCATGGGTCAGTTTGCTGGTAAGGAATCTCTTATCTGCACACAATGAGGAGAAATGCAGCTTAATGGCCATCCACTCTCTACCCCTCACTGGCTTTGAGTTTGGAATGTGCAAACAAGCAGCAGTCAAATGTGCCAAACACCAGGGATCCTTCAAGTTCAAAGAGGGCTTTGTTAATTTGGGGCAGTCTTCCCTCTGAACGACACCAATCAGGCTGCTGCATTTGCACTTTTTTTTTTCTCCAGAAAAGTATGCGATAGTCAAGAGTGAGATTTCCAGGTGCAGAGAAGGACTGCGTTTGGGCACTGTGGTTCAAACGGCTGGCTGCCCACCCAACCTCAGCTCTCTGATCACAGGGATGGGGCTGATTGATGGCGGATGCCAGTGCCCTCCCAGCTTATGGTTAAGATATGTACCAGATTCATGCCTTTTGTGCTCTCCAGCTGTGTGTCAGTGGAGCACAAACAAACGATTTGGGAGGAGCCCACACAAGCCCACAAGTATTCCACCATCATGGCTGCCGTGACCCACAGCAAAGGCAAGCATTCGGAACGAAGAGCAAACAAAGTCTTCTCACGAGGGCCTGTCTCCCCTCATTTGCTGCTTATTTTTTTAAATGCTCAGCACTAGAACTTTCCCTCAGACCCTCCTCGTCTGGAACCACACAGGAGATTTTCCCCCTTTGTGACTGATAATAGATTAGGTCAAGAGAGGTTTTTCAGAGACTCGTATAAGTTTGCTTGCTCAGCAGGTTTTCCTACACTGCCATTTTAACTGCCACATAAACAGGAATGAACATAATGGGGTTTTTAAATGTTTTTTGACAGACTTAAGTCAATTGAAGGTCAGTGTGCTGTTTTTAGAGACCTAAGTCCCAGTCTGCCAGGATAGGCTTTATAAATAATTAAATAAATAAATAAAACCATTCACTGATGACTTTGAAGATTATATATGTAAGTGCTGATTTGCAGTAATGTCACCACAGTAATGTCAGCCAAAGGGGAAGAACTCTTTACAGCAGAGGAACAAGATTGAGGGGAAATCTGCGGTCAACTGCGACAGCAACAGCGACAGGGCTCTCTCAACCTCCTCCTCGGGGACCAGATAAGCGTCGGTTGGTCGGTCACTCAATCAGTCACACACCAAAGGCCATTACAGTCTTGGCTGGGACTGGCCATGCAAACAAACAGGCCCAAATGACATGCTTTATACCATCTGTGCAACTCAAGAGAGAAGGCCTCCATCATCAGCTGGGCCTCTTAAGTGAGAGCGGCAGCCTGTGGGGACATTCTTCCTGGAGCTTTTTATACGGTGCCACCAGCCTAAGCATGTGATTACTTTAGCTCAGGTCGCTGACACCAGCCGGAGTCATTAGGGACCCTAATCAGCCATGCCCATTTGGCATTTTCCCTAACTGCCAAATGAATTCAATATACCCGCTGTGGTAGGTTGCATTGCACCTCCTGTTGCTTAAGTTGTCATAGCTGACTGACTGACAAGTGATCCCTAAAGCTATATTTCTTTCCACAGGCGAGGACACAAAAGGGAACTGATCTGGGTCATAGTGTTTTTTCTCCTTCATTTTCCTGTGATGAAAGATTGGACATGATCCTTCGATCATGGGATGTTGGATTTGTGTAACACTGCACTACATTTAGCTCAAAACGCTCAAAGTTGGCCCACGAGAGCCAGTCAACCGATGCCTTCCTCTTACGTGAGACGCAAGCCGCTCTCCCCCACAGGCTGTGACCTCAGGGATTGCGGTCAGTAAATTGCGCTCTACTGGCCTCTGCGTCTCTTATTTCAAAATCCAAGGATGACTATGCACCCTTGGTGAGGCTCAGTTGTGCCCGTAGTGGACGCTGATTTCCCCAAGCGCGTGCAAGCTCCGTTGGTCTGGGGCTAAGAGCCTGCGGCTAAAAGGGCTGGTTTTGATCTGGTGGATATCTGTCTCCACACACACACACACGCACACACACACACACACACACACACACACACACACACACACACACTCAAACACATGTACACTGAAACACACACACACATACACACTCAAACACACACACACACACACAGAGACATATATATATATGCATACACACACACACACACACACACATATAAACACACACACACGCACACACTGAAGGTCTCCCACCAAACTGAGCATGCCCTTGGAGTGGTATAATCCTCAAAGAAGCCCAAGAGATCTCAATCACTCCATTCAGCCTGACATATAATATCTAGATGTCTTACAGATGGACAGGCTGTCCCCTGACACTTTTAGGGTGCCTTTAGCTGTCCCTATCTTCAGACCTCAGGTGCAGCCTGCAGTGTGGCCCATCTTGTGTCGGTCATGTTGAAGACAGCTGTGTTGGGCCTTGTTAAGTCTCTGTGGGTGATCTTGAGCAGGCCACAGCCAGGGAGAAGTGGGCCAAGACATTTGCAGTCATGGTGACTTGCAGCTGTCATGCAAAAACATGGTCTTTTAGCGTAGGGTATTTTTAGCCATAAAAAAGCTCTGGATAGTGTTACTACTACAAAGCAGGCTGCTGGGTAAAGCCCTCAGTCATTATCAGCGGAATCTAGTTTAACTCACCTGACCCCAGATCAGTTCTAGTCTGTAGCAACCAAAGCTTTATCCACCGTTATTTCTGCCAACCAAGTCCTAACTCAGCTGACGTCAATAGATATACAGTGGCTGTCTTATTAGTCCAGAACCCCCCTCTGAGGTTAGTGAATTTAGCATGAGAAAGCAAAACCTTAAGGCCCTGCTGACATCTAGTCACCACTGATGCATTTATGAGATAAGGGTAGGTGGACACAACACCTGCTGCTCCAGGAGGCAGAGGTGAAACTAAACTCTTAGCGCTGTAATATGGTGCCTTGGCTTTGAACACACTGCAGAAGCTAATGTGTATGTGACCAATAATCACTCTGGCTGATCATATTTTTACCCCCATCTATAACAATTAAAATATTTGTAGAAATGTTTTAACCTCTTTTTCTATATTTGGCATATTTACTTGAACCAAACGTCCATCACAATCATACTGTCCAACCCAGTTGGGAATGTGTGAGACACTCAATCAGAGTGAGAAGAGTTCTGTTGGTGTGTTGGGGGGGAAATCTAACTCCTCTCTCTCTCTCTTTCTTCTCTCTCACTCTATCTCTTTCTTTCTCTCTCTCTCTTTCCCTCTGAGGTATTTGGAATGCATTTCCTCTCGGCATGACAACTGAAGGGAGGGAGAGTGCCGTGGGAGTTCCTGGATCATTCTAGGCCATGGGGAGGTTCCGCACACTCTAGAACGGACCTGGCTCAGACCTGGTGTAGACTTGGACCAGACCTACAGAATCTTATGGAAATTAGTAGACAGAACCCAGCTGTTATCTGAACCATGCCCCTCTGGAGAGCTCCTGAGAGAGATAAGCTTCCTCACCAGAGGCTGGTAGTCTTATTTCTCAGAGCAGAAGGGAGGACGCAGGGGACACTGGATAGTGATTAAGCAAAATAAACACCACATCCCTTTACTAGACGTGATCTTCTGACTTGATAGACAGTCACAGACATAAAAGCACTAAAGCAATGGCACTGAAGAGTCAAGAAAGATAAAAAAAAAAGTCAGCATAACAATCCCCTCCTGCTTTAAAAAGAAAAAAAATTGCCATCATTACACTGAGGGAACATTCCTCCCTGTAATTGTGTCATTTTCATGTCTCCTCTTATTCTAGTTGGAGTGTTTCCTGTTTCTTCACTCTTTACTCCAGTTTGAGCACATGGATTGAATCTCCCTCTCCTAATCATAACCTGACAGTGTTTTTATAAAACCGCATTTACAATGGGAAACATCCTATTCCGCTGATCTGATTGTTATTTACCACCAGCCATAGGACAGTGTCGTGTGAGCGCCATGGGAACGAAAGACAAATCTGCCCAGGTGAGGGATGAGGTGTACGCACATTCATGTCTGCAAAGGAGGAACCCTACCGTCACAAAGATAGCTTCTTGAGCCTCTCTGATCTCCACATGTAACTGGCACGCAAGAGCAGGACTGCAAACAAGGGTCACACCCGCTGGGATGACCAAAGGGACAGCTTCAGGACTTCCCCAACAGCTTCAGTATTACAGAAGAAAGAAGATAGCTAACAGTAGATAGAAGCTGACAGCAGAGTTAGTAGCCATGACCTGGCCTAATACATTAGACCTAGTCTAATGAATGCCTGCACTCTGGAATAGCTCCTCTAATATTTCATTGGACAGAAAGTAGAAAATCATTCCTTTTTTATCTGACCATGTACTTTTTTGTCTCGCATCTGGCCTTGGAACAGTTGGGATGTGCACACAACTACTTTACTGAACTGATGTGAGTCTGTGCCAAATTAGGGACATATGCATGTTGGATCAGACACTGCTGCCTGGCTAAAGACATGTACTGGTCCCCTTCTGACAATGGCAGACATTCCAGAGACAGGCAGGGTTTTAAAAGACCATGGCAAATATTTGCGATAATTCCCCCCTGGGATCGAGCATGTGTCTTTCTTGGGACATATGTGATGGGAGAGGCTTAAGGAGTTAAAGCCTAAACATCTTTCAGAAGTATTTGCTTATGCTATAACATTATGTAAATGTTATAATGTATTCTCTGTAGCTTAAAAAAGAGAGACTCGCAAGCAACCGACTTCTTTTAGTCTTTAGTTTTACAGGCCTGGTTTTTGTTTGAAATTTGGGATTTCAAGCCACCTCATAATTATACCACTTTATTTTGAACATGACAGGGACAAAATGCACTGTGCTGTGTTATAAGCAGAGTACTGGCATAATATGGCCTGACCTACTGAACCGAAATAACTGACAAGCCTACATTTAAACTCATTTTTGTGTGCCTGTGAGTGTGTCCGCACATACAGATGTGACTTTATTTCTGTCCTTCTTTTCTGTTTCATGAATTTCTTCTACAGTTACAACTTTCTGTGCAATTTTACAATGCTGAACAATATTTTACAATTGCACAAAATACTGCATTCACAATGGACAATGTGTCAACAATCAAAATTGATAATCTTGTTATTGCACATAGTCTTTGTAAACAACTTTATTTTCTCTTCTGGGACTGTCCAGTTTTGATTGTTGGTAACACTAGCTTGCCCAAGGCCTGATGGGGCCCTCCTGTAACACTCATCACAATGTCTAGACACTAAGTATTTTTAGTGGTTTATTTACATCAAATCTCCTCTAAATGAGCTTGTGGTTATTAATGTGTTTCCAATATGCAAAATGAAAACAATAACCTAATACCTTCTGATGAGACATATTCTCATACCCAGAATGCCTTTGAGTCCAGCATGTCATTCTTAAACTCTCAGCTGACGGCCTCATAGAGAAAGCTGAGATGCCATCTCCACTGATCAGATCCTGTTACAGTGTTACAATGGGGACATCCACTGGCTCAAAGGGCTTTGTTGTGAATGATTGTCTGCAATTGTTTTCTTGATACGGTGTGTGTGTGTGTGTGTGTATGTATGCGCACACATGTGTATGTGCATGTGTGTGTGCATTTGTTTGTTTACTCTGGATCTTCAGTTTGTTCTCAGACAGGCCGCCAGCAACATTTCCAATATAAATATAAAGCTGGATATTTTGACTGCTCCTCAACTCAGCAGTGCAGAAAACAGAGTTTATGGTGTACTAAAGTGAAATGGAGGATGACCCCCCTCCTCGATCTGTGCTGAGACAGGAGTCTGGAGCCTTGCCGTTGAAGGGGTTTCTTTTGCATGAGCTTTAATGAAAGTAAACTATACTGACACCTTCACAGCACGATGAAACGGTTTAAAAGCAAAGGGATGAAAGCTTTGTTGACCCCTGCCTTTTGAGCCATATGTGCATTCCAATATCATTTTACAAAGTCTGTTTGGGAATGGAGGTACTGGGGAGGGATGGATGGTAAAACTGGAGAAAAAAGAAAAGGAAAAAATGTGGCTATTATTTTCTCTGGCAGTTATTGTTTTACCAGGGCTTCTCTGCTGGGGCTTGCACTGTTCAGACCTGCAGGATTATGAAAACACTTTACTACTACCTACAAGTCACAATCACACATGCCCCCCTACACAAACACACAAACACACACACACACACACACACACACACTCACCAGTCTGCACTTACACTGCTGATGAAGACTTACTCACATATGACTCGCAAGCCAAGTCATCCACATGTAGTCTGGCTGCCCTGGAAGTCTTGGTTCAGACAAAAGAATACGTTCTGCCTGGTGGGAACTGAGTCTGGGGCACAACTGAGCCCTGAGCAAGCACAAACTGGGACTCCTCCTGGCACTGGCACATGTTATGTACTAGGGAGAAAAATGCTGATATATCCAGCATAACCTGTGATGTGATTTCATGTCTCTGCTGCCCATGTATTTGAAATATTACTAAATTACTTTTAATATTTAATTTGCTTTGCTGCTTCTGCTGCTATCTGCCTAGAGTACAACGTGTGCTAATAATATGGCCTTGCCTTGCTTTGCCTAATGATGTTATTCAACTAAAATCAGATCTGATTTACTTCTTACAGTATGCCTTGTCAATGTCTAACTCTTTGTTCGTATTACATTTCCCAAGTCTATCTGATGCCATATAATGGGTTGCATTTTCCAAGAGTAACAATGCTGAGAGATTAAGAATAGGAGGTAAATGCCTGTGATAATTTTAGAGGGCCTCTCACACTGTGCCCATGTCCTGAACACACAGGAGAGATGTACAGACTGAGGCAGGTGGTTGAAGGAAGTCCAAAAATATGCACTGAGTCATCTTGAGAGAAGCAAGCAGAACATAAAGACAAGATCGGATTGCATGTCTGATTGCATTGTTTACCATAGAGCAGAGCATATTCATTATACCCTGAGTTTTAGGATAATGTAATGTACTGCAATAAGTCAGTTATTTCACTTTCAGTTTTCTTTCAGTTGCCTTTGTATGAAATTCTTTACTGCACACTTTGCGTGAGTAGAAACTGTTGTCAAACAGGACAGGCTCTGGCAGAGGTCACGAAAATTACTAATCACTAATCACAGACTAAGTCTTTCTATTTGGTGACTTCCTATTGGGTATGGATTAAACTTCCAAAATGTATTTGAACGATCCACTGGGTGTAAATCCCCGCCATTCACACTGTTCCATACCGATTAATGTGACTCTATTTGCCAGTTCCCTGGGACGCTTTGGGACACGACGGTAAACCCATCCCTTTGGACGTCTTAACAGCTGCTTCCACGAAACGACCTCGGGAGGTGTCAAAGACGGGGAAGTCTGCATACCGACGCAGAACAGTTGGGCTCACCAGAAAGGCTTGTAACAGACACTGAACACAGACCGTAGGCTGGAATGTGTTTGGTTGTCAGGCCATTATCATCAAGTCTCTCTGTTTTCTGTTAGTTATTATTAGGAAGAATGCCTCAATAGGACGCAGTATTTAAACAGGAACATTGCCATTTCAATCGGAAACACCTAAACAGTGCCAACAGGCCACTACCCAGAAGGTCATTTTCATAAAGTTTGCGCAGTGGCTGTTGAAAAGGGATGCTTCTGTCTGACAGTAGCTATCCTTCAGTGTCCCTTAGCATTTGTTGTCAAACCAGAAATTTGAATGGCAAATCTGGCCAGCTAAAACATAGCTTAAAACTGTTGCTATGAAAATAAGAAGCATTTAGGTTTATAGTTTGTATGTCGGATAAGAATATTTGTCGAGGCCCAACTCGGTTACAGAAAAAATTAAATCTAGCCCTTTGAAAAAAAAATCTCGCTGTACTTCTGGTTCTTTTCACTGCAAAGTCTTCTTGCATATTAACTCTGAGGCGTGAGGGATATGCACAGACGTCTTAAGAGGGTTGCCTCCTTGGAACATCACATCCCATATATAGTCATATCAACGGTCAAGTGTCTAGCAGCAGCGAATCGCCATGCAGATCCATAAAAAAGAGAGGGCATGGGGAAGGAACCCACAGACGCCGTTTCCAAAAAAGTATTGAATGTCCCTAGGAATTCAGTCGCTCCCCTTGTGGAAGTACATATTTGACAGAACGTACTCTCGCAAGTGCTTGCACTCCAGCGCAGTCATCAGTCCGGCACAGTCGCCTACGAGTAACCCGGCACTGCCTCACATCCCCCTTGGTTAACTTTTCAAAGCTTTTTGGTGCAGTCAAACAAACAATAAGAAACCATGGATGCCATCAAGAAGAAGATGCAAATGCTCAAGCTCGACAAGGAGAATGCCTTGGACAGAGCGGAGCAGGCTGAATCAGAAAAGAAGGCAGCGGAGGACAGGAGCAAACAGGTCGGCTTTATTTGGGGAGATGAATATGTACCATAGAACAGATCAAGGGATGGCCAGTTAACTTCTAAAGCACGATCTGAGGATTACCCATCCAGTGTGGATTTAGTAGGATTGTTCAAAATGTGGAATACGATGTTTTGAAAGAGTTGTACGTTTAAGTTAAGCCCCTTTCTCTGTTTCGTGTTGGATAAAAACAAGTTTGAAGCCGTTGTGTGAATGATATTGACTAGCCTGTAATCAGTTGTCATTTAATCCTAAAAGAGTAGCCTACTGTCAGCATCTGAGTAGGCCATTATGTTATTTTATTGCTATAAAGTAGACAGACCCATGTTGCAGCGTTGACAAGCTGTTTGTTGATATCTATCTTTAATGACTGTCTTATATGTGCCTAATGTTTATTGTTTACGTGCATGTATAGTTAGAGGATGAATTAAGAGAGTTGGAAAAGAAATTGCGTATTACCGAAGATGACCGCGATAAAATCAGTGAGGACTTCCAGAATGCTGAAGAAAAGTTGTTGGGCGCCGAGAAGACGGCTACCCAGGTATTCTACCAACTCATCGTTGCCTCTTTATAATTTTGCTGCCTCTTTCTCTCTCCTCTGTCTCTGTTCACTGCCTCCCTCGCGTCCTCTGCGCGCACACGCTTTCCTTCCCGCTGATCACCCTTCTGAACTGTCACACGGTAATATAAAATCAGCTCGAAGATGATTTGGTAGCACTACAGAAGAAGCTGAAGGGCACTGAAGATGAGTTGGACAAATATTCTGAGGCCCTTAAAGATGCCCAAGAGAAACTGGAACTCGCAGAAAAGAAAGCCACAGACGTAAGTATGAAGGGTCACCGTGGAATGCCACACCATTCTCGCAATTCACCGCTTACTCCACAAGTTGTATATTTCCAAGTTGCCTATGTGAAATGACAGTTCTTATCACTATCATTTTTTACGATCAATGTCATATCAGTCCGTTGTGGAACAACATTACGCCAGAGCTGTCATGTTACATCGGGCATTTCTGTGCACTGCATGTTTGTAAGTGGAGCACCAAAGAGTCACCTTTTACTACTGTCGTAAAGGATGTGTGTATGTTTTTTTTTGTAGTAGGTTACTAGTCATGTGAGATGCGCAACACTTGACAAGGTTACCACCACTGTCTTGTAATATAAGCTCCATTTTACTTTATTGCTCTTCTGGAGATGGATGCTGAACCATCTCGACTGGATTGCTGCCCGATAAATTTAGCCCAGGACTTTATATGGTAAAAACTGCCATTTGGGCTGTCCCTCTCAAAATGGTTGACCTCCGTTTTTTTTCTCCCCTCTTTGGTACCTACCTTTGTTTTAAATTTGTGTCTAAATTACTCGATTAAGACATACTAATTCTTGGAACTGTGGTTATTTTTGAGTATGTCCTGATCCAAAAAGTTATGCTATAGACCAGGCTATTTATTATAGGCCATATAAGTTAAATAACTGAGAACCACAGTTTGAAAAGGTAATGTAATAATGTAGGTCACTGTGGAAAAACAAACAAAAACTCATTAAATTAATATGTGTAGACGTATATTTAATACAACATGGACATTGTGATATTATGGGCCATAAGGATTCACTAGTGTTGTACAGTCGTACATGATTGGTGAGAGATATGTGTCTTGTAGGTGAATGTCTATGAAAGCTTATGCTCTAGTCATGTAAAAATACTTTGAGTTCTTTACAAGTATAATTTGTAGTGTTTAACGAGCTCGTAAAAAGTGCTCCTATCAGTGAATTTGTGAAATATTACTTTGAACTTGAAATTATACAAGCCTAAAGTGCCACCTATTGGTACATGTGGGGACCATGATCTACCCATGCTAAATTAAGTAGCCTGCCTTATCCAGAAACTAAAAGAGATAGGCTATATTATGTAGCCCACAGGCGGTACAGGCTAAACACTTTTTGTTTTGTTTTGTTTGTGTTGTTTTTTTGGGTTAGGTGGTTACGCATTTATATAAAATAGGCCGTAGACCTGGATAGTGTTTATCCATGTCAAGAGCGCAGCACAAAAAAAATACACAGCGCAATTCAGTAGGTCTACAGCAGAGGGCGCACAATAACAATACGCAGGTCTACCTACTGGAATGTAGTAGAGTAATAGATGGGATATGAGGACATGACAAAGTAAATAGTATTTTAGATAAACAAAAAAGCTATACGAATTCCATTGATATTTAAACACCAATGTAAATAATTATAGATTAAACAATAGCCTGGTAATTCGGCCTATTCGGGTTTTTTTTTCTTTACGGCTGTGAAAACATGGTTACTTCCGGTGTAATGCAGGCGTTGCTGAGCATCTCGAGACAAGCACAGCGTTGAGCTGCTATTTAGTCGGCGTCTTACATTCCAGGGCGTTTACGGCGCTCTGTGGAAATTTCAGGGAAATAGACCAAAACCCACTATTATAAGACAGAACAAGCATAATGGCAGGACTAACCTCACTGGAAGCTGTGAAACGAAAAATAAAATCTTTGCAAGACCAAGCAGACGGCGCTGAAGAGAAAGCCGAAAGGCTGCAGAAGGATTTGGGTTTGGAAAGGAAAGCCAGAGAAACAGTAAGCCTTAAATGATTCATTTGATACAAAGTAGCAACACCAACGCTTTTATCCGCCACGTGCATTTTTTTCTTTTAGTAACATTGTTATCCATACTATTGCTCAGGGGGTGTGGTGTCAGTCAACGTTGTTTGTAGTTATAGTGCAAGTATGCGAGGTGATAGTGTTTTGACATAGCGGTATTTGCACCGCACCCGCTGTGCCGCGCACCAGCTAGTTAGTCAGCTAAATATAACATGCGCACACCTTATTATTTATCCACAGCAACAGATTACCTGTGCGGAGGCTTATGGGATACTAGACGACTTGTAGAAATTTATGTCGAATCCTCTGGTCCCTTAAAGGGCCTTGTGAAATACTAAGCGTTAACGTTAGCTCCACTAACTTTCACTGCATCTCAACAGACGTGAGCATCTTTGAACAGGCACTAAATGCTTTATAAATGGACACTGGACCTACCTGCAGTGGTACTCATTAGGTTTGAACGCGGCCCGCATAACGTTACCATTTTCAATTTCTGTTTGAATTGGGAAATTATGATCACATCGGTAAAACCCGCCTGGTGAAATTAATTAGTCACTCTTCAGTAGGCTGAGAGGTTGCAAGATGACATTCCAGCAACACAGTTTGTCGTGATGGGAGGGATCTTTCTGGATTGATTTAGGCCTGTGTGTGAAGGCCTAACGTTAATATTTATGACTGATTAGCACGCAGCCTTAGCAAGCCTTTGCGCTCACCGGAGTCTGAGCCTTTTGGGACCTGGTAACTACCGTTTTAAAGTTAGTTTGCCATATAAGGACAAGCAACCCACGGTGTCGCACTTTCGTGTAGTCAGGGGGACCCACCTTCTTCTCTTAGGCGATAGTCACAGCCTTGTCTGATGTCTCACTCAGGAAACACAGCATTTTCTTTGCCATCACTTAGACTGCTGGCCAACACTTACCAGCACTGGTGGTCAAGGTGCAAATAATATAGCCTAATTAGCCTCTTGCGTTTATTAAAAAACGTGCAAGCTTTAGGGTGTGGTTTTAAGAGGCATATGATGAGATACTGTTAGTTTATCTATGTGTTACGTCCTCATATCTCAATTGACAACACAAGATGCACTTTGCCTCTACGCTGCAAATAGCACGTGCATGGGGCCTCTGTATGGGAGCCTTCAGCAGGGTTCATTCTCATGACGCCAGGAAGAACTAAGTATATTTCTTGACTGTAGGCTTACTGATCGTGTCTCACACGAACTCCATACCGCAACTGCAGTGCAAATAGCCGATATCACTAATTAGGATGTCTTCATATGCACAGTCAAATTCACTAGGGTTTGAAAAATAGTTGGCTACTTGTATTTTTATGACCTTTCAGATAAAACGTTCACAGGCCTAGGCCTGTATGGTTAGAGGTTGCCTCATTTAAACGAGGGCCTGATTGTGAGAAGCTCCAGTTGCTAAAACAAGCAGGAGCGGTTCCCTTGGAAAATGCACACAGTGCCTCTGAGGCAGTGAGTTTGAGGTTCAGCAGCCTACAGTTACTTCAGCTTCTTTCCTGTTAATGCTCTCTCAGGAGACCGGTCATAATGCACAAAGCTCAGCCCTGCCCTCCCTTAATAGTTACTACTACCAAACACACACACACACACACAAGCAGTGTTAGGAGTCCACCAGACTAAGGTCGTTTTTGCCTCTGTTGACATTTGGCCTAGGCAGCTGGCCATAAACTTGACACAATGATCAGGTCAAGTCAGTCACACCTAGTAGTGAGGCCAATAAGCATGCAAAAAAAAAGTCAACCACATCCTCTATGACCATGGAGACCACTGAATGCATGTGACTGTGGGTGCCAATATGTGCATATCCACAGGCCATGTGCAGGTACATGTACCCACAGCCTCTGCAAATTTTGACTCTTGCTATGCTCCTGTAGGCCGAGGGGGATGTGGCCTCCCTGAATAGACGCATCCAGCTGGTTGAGGAGGAGCTGGACCGCGCTCAGGAGCGCCTGGCCACTGCTCTGCAGAAGCTGGAGGAAGCCGAGAAGGCCGCAGATGAGAGCGAGAGGTGAGCAATGGCCAAAGCTAGCGAGGATGGTAGAAGAAGCCTGTGGAGGAATGGTAGCCTAGTAACACTGTTGAAGGCTGCAGTGTGTGCAGTTGATTTTCTATCAACTGGCACAGTTCAATTCCTACTAAAAAATCGTATGCAGGATTTTTATCTGTTCTCTCTCGGTTTCCCCTTTTTCTCGCCTGTCCTTTAATTGAGCAATTTGGGGATTTGTCACTTTTGTCCCCACTGTCCCCAATCTCTCTCTCGCTCTCTCACTCACTCACTCACTCACTCACTCTCTTTCCCTCTCTCTTTCTGTCTGTCTCACTCACTCACTTTCTTTCTCTCTCTCTCTCTCTCTCTCTCTCTCTCTTTCTGTCTCACTCACTCACTCACTCTCTTTCTCTCTCTCTCTCTCACTCACTCACTCTGTGTCTCTCTGGTTCCACCCACTGTGGGTTTTGTTGTCGGCTCTTGACTTTTTTTTTTTTGAGAGGAATATACCACCTTGCCCCCATTTCCTCTGTAGTCCCTCACAGCTGGTTTTCACTCAAACTGAAACCTGCTCTGAGTGCTCTGAGTGATGGTAGGCCTACATTCACTGAAGTCATACACTTTAGACATGTCAGTGTTTTAAAACCATTAAACTAGGAAAGGGTGGGGAGACAAAAAAAAAAAAAGTGATTTCATTCAAGCCACTTAATTGATTATGACTTTCTGTAAAGGCAGTGTTTGCTGTTGTAACTGAAACATTTTCCACAGCAGTGGCAGTCATTTGTCATGAAAGGTGATTTGTGTGTGCGTGTGCGTGTGTGTGTGTGTGTGTGGTCACTTGTGTGAGTGCTTCTAGGAAGCTGAGGCTCGGCTGCTGGTGTTTATTGGCAGCCTCCTCAGACGTGAGCTGGTTAAGGAGAAACAGCCAGGCCGAGAATAAACAGCGATTCACGGGGCACAAGGCCGTGTTTCCCTGCCTTTGTTTCGCAGCACACACTGGCCCTCTGTGCTCAGCAAGGCCTGCTGCCTAAACATAGACCCACTGTGTGTGTGTGTGTGTGTGTGTGTGTGTGTGTGTGTGTGTGTGGTGTGTGTGGTGTGTGTGTGTGTGTGTGTGTGTGTGTGTGTGGACCTGACCTGGCTTTCATGTACGCCAGTGACATCGCAGTGCCCAACCCCCACCTTCCTCTTGAACGCTGGCACTCTATCCTCCCCTTCCTTGCGGACCAACCAGCCAGGAGTGCTGACAGCGATATTTCATGTTTCATGTCTGCCCACTGAATTGTTTGAGTGAGTGTGTAGGTGGTTGCCAGCAGGGCCGTTGCCATGGCGTCCACGTAGATTTGCTGTCTGGGGGTATCGATTGGGGTCAAGTTACAATCCCAGCCAGAAGGAACCCTGACTTCTAATGTGCATAATTCTTTCTCTCTCTCTCTCTCTCTGTCTCTTACACACACACACACACACACACACACACACACACACACACACACACACACACCTTCAGAGGCATGAAGGTCATTGAGAACAGAGCTATGAAGGATGAGGAGAAGATGGAGCTGCAAGAGATCCAGCTGAAGGAGGCCAAGCACATCGCAGAGGAGGCCGACCGCAAATACGAGGAGGTGGGTTGTTGGCTTGGATGGGCGGCTGATGTGGGTGGCCCCTGCCAGTCTACCTGTAACTGATCCTGGCTGTGCAGTCAGACACATGTCACCAACTCCAAGCTTGATGACTGCTTCTAAATAAACAACCATCTCCGCAATGCACAGATACTACTGGCTCTTACATACTCCAGATATAAAATTACATCGTCACAGTTCAGTCTCATTCCAGAGAGGCCACTGTCTAGGTGATGTTTCACATCAGACACAGTGGTCAGGTTTCTATTTGTGATAGGCAAATTTTTTTTGGCAAGATCATCAGTTGTTACTTTTCCACATTTGGATGTCTACATTCTAGTTTAATATCACCCAATACTAGAAAAATATCACCAGTAGCTTCAGTATAGGTCGGAAGTGGTTAACTTCTACTAGTAGGCTAGGCTGTAACTGGTTGGTGGTTGTGCTGACAGGTTGCCCGTAAGCTGGTGATCGTCGAGGGTGAGCTGGAGCGCACTGAGGAACGTGCCGAGCTGGCTGAGAGGTAAGATCAAGGGCCACACGCGCACACACACACAAATGCACACTTCCAAAAAAGTTTACTGTACTTATTTATAAATTACCACTTGTTGTTGGATCAGTGCTTGCAGTGATTGCGGTTTGACTCACTGTAGTGGTTGTTATTGATCTGCTGTGTGCATGTGTAAGAGTAATTGAAAAAAATGGTGTTGCTGTTATTACACTGCGGCATCAGCAATCCATTGCTTGTGCATAACACACATCTGCTGCATGTCAGTGTTGTTTTCTTAGCCCATCATCATAGAAAAATCAGAGATGGTTGACAAACCGAGACGATTCATAATGAGGTTCTTCGTGTATCAATATGACGTAGGGTTCGAAGCTGCCACATTTTTTAGGAGACTGGTAGTAGACAGACCTCCGTTAAATCCAATTAGGAATTTGTGGGATTTTACTTTATTTCCCCAATAAATTGCCATCCCTTATTTGAGCAGAGACTTTGGAGCTTTTTATACCCCTTGTCACAATAAGCATGTAAATGTGACCAGTACTAGCCTATACATAAGATGTGTAAGTTCATTGAAATGGAAGAAAACAAACTTTATTTCAGACCATGCAGTCAGAAAAGTTTCCTAAAGTATCTTTGGTAAAATATTATGTGTGCCTTGTGTACGGGCAACTGTCGCCATACTAACATGGTTTTAAATGATCATTTTTGCCACGGGTGTTTTTGTTTCTTTGTTTTTGCATGGACTATTAACACGCATGTCTCCTGGGTTTTGAACGATGGTCTTGGCCTTCCTCGTGGCCTACACTACTAACAGAGTGGTCCGACAGTCCGACGAGGAGGTCAGGGTTTTGGACCAGGCCATAAAGTCAATACAAGCCTCATGCGCACAGGTACTGCAGGGCTAATGCTCACTGTCAGCTACATCTCCTAGGACTTACCCACTCACCCTGTTCCATGCCTCCGCTGCTGCTGCTGCTGTTGCTGCTACTTCTGTGCTAGCATCCCTGCTAACATTGGCTTTTCCCCTGCTTGCGTCTTGGGCTGTCTGACTCTCTCTCCACACTTTAAAAAAAATTATTTTCTTGTCCCTATTTTTGTTTTGTTTATTTGAAACTCCCTTGCAGTTTTGCCCCTCTAACCTAGCAGGAATGCTGCATGATTAACACTAACTCATTAGTGAATATAAAGGTTAATGGATGTATATCAGAAAGTATGTACTGTGTGTGTGTGTGTGTGTGTGTGTGTGTGTGTGTGTGTGTGTGTGTGTGTGTGTGTGTGTGTGTGTGTGTGTGTGTGTACATATTTAGCCATGGCCATGTGATATTTTTCTTGTGACATTCCTGCTGAGTTTGGAGTTTCTTGGCTCCCTTACATTTTAAATGCCCTGGTCTTATTCATTTTTTTTTCTTTCTCTCTTTTATTTTTATACACTCTCTCTTTCTCTCTCTCTTTTCCTTCTTTCTTTCTTTCTCTGTCTCTTTCTTTCTCTCCCTCCCTCCCTCCATCTCTCTCTCTCTCTCTTTTTTCCCCTCAACGGCTTCTGGTATTTCCCTGGTCTTCCCCTGCTATTTGTGCTCTCCTCCTCCTTTCCTCTCCTCCATTCCGCCTTCCTCGTTTCTTCTCTGCACCTTTCCTCCTCTTGTGTGAAACACCAGCAAATGCACTGACCTTGAGGAAGAGTTGAAAACCGTGACCAACAATCTCAAGTCTCTGGAGGCCCAGGCTGAGAAGGTAGGTGTCCCCCACCCCCATGCCTCTCCAGTTTCTTCCCTGGACACTCTCCAGCTCCTGCTCCGTGCGCTGGCCAGGAACACCTCAAATTGAACAGCATACTACTTTGTAGTGGTTTTCAGTGTTGTCTGCTCAATGTTGCCTTTTATAAAACAACCTCTGAATCTTAATTACCCCCCCCCCAAGCCCTGAACTTTGAAAGTCATGACTTGGTTTTTCAGATTCATGCCAGTAAAGTGTTTTAGGGGTCAGGGCTCAGGGTTAGGCAGGATATTGGGATTCAGTATGCCTTGCCCTATAGAGTAACTCTTGAGTAACTTGTCTTAAGACTGTGTGGCATTAAACTTAGATCTTGGTTTAGTGAATATATCACATGTAGTATATTATTGCATGCGTAGCTAATGGGGTTAGCCTGAAAGTGTCTGGATAAAAGGTGAGGTGGGAGTCTGTGGCAGCATACCTGAAGGGAGGCTAATCCCCCCCCAAACCCCCTATCCTACCCCACCATTCCACACACACAACACAGACACACACACACACACACACACACACACACACACACACGTCATTACCCCCTTTAATAGGGAGTGTCTCCTCAGGAATGTGTTATGTGGTGATATTTGTGACATCTGTGTCATTTGCGTTCCACCCACAGTACTCACAGAAGGAGGACAAGTACGAGGAGGAGATCAAGGTCCTCACCGACAAACTTAAAGAGGCAGTTTTACTGTGCTCACCTTTGGAACCTGACCTTTATGTGTGTGGTGTGTGTGGCGGGAGAGAGGGAGGTTTTTTTTTTGTGGATTGGGTGGATGTGTGCCAAAAAGAAGAAATGCGTGAATGAATGAGTAAATGAAAGTATTATTATGATGAGTATTAATGAAAAATGGATAAAGAATTAATGAAGGTGAATGAAAGTAATTTTTTTTCCAATGTGTGTGACTGATGTCTGTGTGCCTATTTGTCCCTTAGGCTGAGACCCGTGCTGAGTTTGCTGAGAGATCCGTAGCCAAGCTTGAGAAGACCATCGATGACCTGGAAGGTATGACCGTCTGTGCATTCACTCACACAGGAGTTCCCTCTGAACTCTGCCCTAGCACTTGGTTGGCCACGCTGATAGTTAACTCAGCAGTCTCCCTCTGGTTTTTGACCAGAGTCTCGGCAGTAACACTTTATCAAACTCTCCCGTTCATATTCTATAAATCATACAGCTTTAGCCTTCTCTACCTTTTCTCTCTGCTAAATAAACTACTGTTACTATCCTTTTCTTCGCTGTAAATGTTATCGCTAAATTACATTTGATTGGTACACATCCTTTCATTTGTGACAGGCAACCCCCACATTTGTGCTTATGGCACTGATAGGTTCATGCTGAAGTTTATTTTTATGACTTGACCACCTCTGACGTTTTGGTGCCCTTGGTGTTAAAGGCACAGCTGACTTCACACGTACACATCCCTGTTCGTTTTCATAATTAGGTCCTAGGCGCTGTCAGTGGTGTGTTTGCATTTACTAGCTAAGAGTTATCTGATTTATGGTTGTGGAGCTCAAAGTCCAGCCTTCTGTGGTGTGGATGCAAAAATCTCTCACAGAGATGCCAGTGCAGTTATTGACTCCAATGGAATCTGCATGAGTTTCAATAGATGCAGTAAGGTTGGGGGTAGGCCTAATGCCACTGGGCCATGCCAGTATTTCCTGGTACACTTGAGGAATTTGACAGGGCCTCTCTCCACATATTTTCACCCCTCCTACTGATGTTCCACAAGCACTTCCTTCTTTCTACTATTGTTTCCCTTCTTTTTTTTAATTGTTTTTTTTCTATTGTCATTCTCTTTTTCTTTCTGTTTCTCCCAATCGACCTCTGTCTCTCCTGCTATCTTCTTGCCTGCCGCTCTTGCTGGTTTCCACTGCTGGATTGGATGCTCTACCCCTCTCTTCATCGTCACCCCTCCTTCCAATCTTCCTCCTGTTCCACCACAACCTCTCTCCCTCCACCCCCTCTACCCACCCCTCACTCCAAACACCACCTGCAGATGAGTTGTATGCCCAGAAACTCAAGTACAAAGCCATCAGCGAGGAGCTGGACCACGCTCTCAACGACATGACTTCAATGTAACTCATCGCCCTGGCCGTGTCTGCTTGTGCCTCTCTCTCTGCCTTCTGTCCACTGTCCTGACCCCTGACCCCACTCCAATCAAAACACCCCCCCCCTTTCCACTTCTCTCCCATACTGTCTGTTAAATCTTCATCCTCTCAAACCATCATCTGCTATTTCTGTTCCCACAAGGGGGCATTTCTGTTCTCAAAACAGCAGTGATAATGGCTCTCAATTCTGCGTCTTCCTAGCTGTATTTGTATTGCGAGCTTATTTCATATTGTGCGTTGTCATGTCTTAAAAGAAAGAACAGTGAAGTCAGTGTAGCTCAACTTTTTTTTTTTTTTTTTTTTTAAACCAGCAAGTCTTAAAGGTTCGTTAGCAAGTGGTTTCCTCTCTCTCTCTCTGTTTTCATACAAACTGCTGGTGGTTATGATGTCATATCCTGTCTTTGAGGGAAGAGTTCATTTTAAACTAATTAGAGCTGAAGCCATATTTTGTATTTTTTGTGAGAACAGAAAATGGCAATGATGTGAAATAATGACTCTTTTTTACTGGGGGAAAAAAGTAATCTCTTTTAATGAATATTTCCATCTTACACCTTTCAAATTAATGTGTTTTCCCCTTCTTTTCCTGAGTGAAGGTAACATGTTAGTCAGCCCATAAAAACAGCATGCCAGAACTGTGTTGAAATGTCTCGGTGTAGTTTGAAGGAGACGTTTCAATGAAACCGTTCTGCTCTGTATGTACAGGATCCACTTCCTGTATCACAGAAGAGAGAATGTGTGTGTGTGTGTGTGTGTGTGTGTATGTATGTGTGTGTCTCTATTCTTCTATTCCTCTTGTACTCCTCTCCTGCGTTACTAATGTGGTCTACTTCTGATCAGAAGAGAGGCCTTATTTCCTGTTGACTTTGAATGCTATGCTGCTTTTGTCCTGGTCTATAATGGTAGGTACCAGATCTATTTGGCAACTATTATGAATAAACATGGATGTAAAGATCCATTTTGATAGTATTAAAGTAGATGCCCTTTTGGCACCATATTTGACATACATATAGAGTATCCAAGGAAAATGTTGATGCCCACCTTAGGAATGTATGTGCATTAAGTTATGAAGGATTGAAATCTGACGATGCCTTGGGTAGGTGTGCGTGAGAGTGTGTGTAAGTATGAGCTAGAAAAGGCACCTCTCCCCTCATACTCAACCTGGCCCTTCCATCACTTTGTCTGTACTTCTTTTCCTCCGCACAGATAAATTGTTTACTCTCCACCTGTCCAAAGATGACTGCTGTCCAGCTGAGTGGCCTCTGTCCCTCTCCCTCGCCCTCTCTCTTCCCTTTCCCTCTTTCCCCTCCCGCTCCCTCTTTTTCCTTTTCTTTTTCTGTGACACCGTGTGTCTGCATCTGTCCATCACCACTGTGTGTCACGCTTGTTGTACAGAACCTTTCATTCTCTCTAAGTTGTGTATAAATAAAACATTCTTCCTTGTATTTAAGCCTACTTCTCTCTCTTACTCTTTATTTCACCCTTTGGTTTCTGTCTTCACATTCTTTTCTGGCCATGGTGAAAATGAACATAGACATATGTAAACCCATCAGATGCCCCATCTCACAGGGGAGATTTTCCATTACTATTACAGCCTGCTAAGTAACCCTTCATGGTCATTTAACTGGCTCCTATTGTTATTATTTCTACTTCAGTTTAATTATATAATTACAGTTCCCTTCCTCAATGGTGAAGAGAACAGTCAAGAAAGGATGGTGTCAGGATAGTTTGCATGCAATGCAAATAAGGTATTGATGCCTACACAAATCATGTGGCCTTGTATGGGCAGGCGTTTCAACGAGTTAGTGTCTTCCCTCGTCATATCAGGAGACGACAGAAAACCTGACGCTACCTGTTGAGAGAACACATTCGGTCCATTCTGCTAAAAGTGAAGCATTAACATGAGGCTTGTGGCTGCCCCTGTTGTTTGCCAATGATGTTTTGTCCTGCTAGCACACCTAGCACCTTTAGCGCTGATATGCCTCTGGCTGAATCCCAAAGCCCCCCCGTAAGCATCAATCCTTGAAAGGATGGGGTGGCACTGGGATTCACATTCTAATAAGATATATCTCTCTGTATCTGATGTTTGTCTAGGTAAGACTGTGTTATGAAAGCACTCTTGGAGAGAAAGTCTTAAAGGAATACCAGGCCACATTTTTAGGTTAATATACCAGCTTTGTAGTCACTGATGGTTAAATGGCTCATTACGGGGTGAATGAAAGCTTTTTGGGCACCCTCTATCGCTTAATCAAGCAGTTACAAGTATTTGCAGTTTGAAAATGTGGGTCGTGTTAAACAAAATCTAAACTGAATGAAACAGAAATTTTCACGTTTATTACCAAAGGTAACGTAGGTTAACATAACTCCATGAAAATTATCATGGCTGGTTCCTAAGCTTTGGATTGGTGAGAATGTACAATGCTGTTGCTATATATATATATTTTTTTAAATTGGTGCCTGTAAGGAAGGCTTGCCTAGTACCGCTTTAACTCCTGTCTGATGTTTTGGCCTCTCTCCTCAGGTTGCAATTGTCTTCATGTTTACACTCAGCATAGGCTAATCTCTTGATCCTCAGTTTTCACTGTGAAGTATAGCATTTGAGTTGATAACTCCACAATCAGGAGTTCCCAACTGATCCTTTTAATCCTCTCAGTTTTAGTTTTTTTTTCCCTGCAATCTTTCTTTCATCCATTCTTTCTCTCCCTCTTCTCTCTTTCAAATATAATTAGGATGTATTGTATACCCTAAAAATGACCCACAAAATAATAGCTGCCCCGTATACCACTGGACCACTCATAGCTCAGTGTCCAGGTTTGCTGTCAGTCTGTGAGATGAGTTGTAGGTTCCTGTGGTAGTTTGGGGTGAGCTGCACTCTCATCAGTCTGTCAGGTAATGAGCGACTGTGTGTTTGCTGTGTCCATGGTAACAAGTGTCCACAGTCTCTGCCTTGTCCCCGCCAGCATCCCTCTGTTGTGTTTAACCACATCCCATGTTCACCGTGTCATTGACCCAACACAAAAGTAGCTGTGGATGTGAACTAATAACTACTAGGGAGTTTCTCTCCTTCATAGTCTCAACTGTCCTGCAACTTGTTCTGATTTTTCCCTCTCACTCTCTTTTTTTTCTCTCTGTCTTTCTTTGTTTCTCTTCCTTTCAAATGCTGTCCAACTGATGCACTCCTCCTCCCTCTCTGCCTTTCACCTGCTCTCCGACTGATACATCCTGCTAGATCGCCTCTACCAGCAACTTGAGCAAAACCGCCTTCTCTCTAATGAACTAAGACTGGCACTGAATGAGGATTAAGCATATCTGGATGTTTGCATTCTAACTACGGGTTTATAACACATAACACACCTTCATACTAACAGTGTGTCCAAGTCAACAAGAACATTGTATTTTACACGTATGCTGTACAACACTTTATATCAAATCAAGAGACTTGTGTTGTGAAATCTCTACAGTTGTTTTATTAATACACACTTCCGGAGTAATGTATCGTCTCCAGTTTAACATCCTGTTCATATTAAGCATGCTCGGTGTTGGGGGCTTGCTTACTGGTCTTGTAAAGGAACCAAGACAGAAATGGTGTTGCACTCTGGTTATCTTATATGCATGAATATCTGTCTGGATCAACAGTGACACTCAAGTTAACTATATGGTATCACTGTGGAACTCACAAATGGCTTACTACTTAACTACTACAGTTTGGGCTTTTATGGAGTGCTTAAAAAGGAAACAAGTGTTCTTATTGAATCAGCTGCATGCATTTTTTTTCTTTCTTTTTTTTTTAAATCATATGTCATATTTAAAATGTCTTTTTATTTGATGTCCTAACAGAGAAACTGTCACATGCTAAAGAAGAGAACCTTGAAATGAACCAGATGTTGGACCAAACTCTAATGGAGTTAAATAACATGTGAAAAGACAGAGGTCAGCCAGCTCATTCCCACCCGCAGCCAATTCCAGTTGTCCACCTGCCCCTCCCCAACACCTCCCTCGTGTATGTTTGCATTTGTGTTTATGATTTGTGGTTATTTTGCACCTCGCTTGCCATGAACTCTGCCCTCATCCCCTCCCTCTTTTCTCTGCGCTTCACTGCGGAGAGTGATATGACATGGCGCTTTACCTAGACCCTGTGTGTACCATCCCTGCTTTCAGCAGAGACCAGCGAAAGAGCAGAAAAGGAAGGTAGATAATGGAGAATCCTTTGGACGAGGCCCAAATAGAGAAACACTATCACTCACCCCAACCGATTGTTTTTTTTTTGTTGATTTTTTTTTTTAGCATCATCATAATGATGTCTGCATTTTGTAGTTCTTTGAGTTTCTCCCCCCAATGTATTATCATTGTGAGAAGTTATCAGGTTGAAGAACATGTGCCATGTATTAGGTACGCTTGAAAGATTAGTTTAGCTAAGATTGAATTTGGCACTTGTCGAGTCATTCTGATCATGCACATACCTTTATCTTTTGTCATTTCATTAAAGACAAAATGGGATAAATATTTTGCACTTAAATTCCAAATTATGCACATAGCTGTATGAAATCAGTTTATGAAAAGCCGATTGTCATTTCGAGTTTTTTTCTTTCTTTCTGAAATTTCTTTAAGTGTGCATTGAATTAGGCTATTCATGTGCACACAGGTGCTACTGTGAAGACAAATTTTAGCAGCTAGGTGGGTATAAAAGTTATTGCCAATATTTGAGTACCATAATTTGGATTGTACTTCAGTTCTCAATAGTTTTGTGCCAAACCTTGTTCCTGGCCATAAAGGGACTTTCCTACACTCCAAAGTTTTTTTATTGTCATTATTATTATTTATATTTTTGTTTTTTTGATTGAAAACTCAAAACAAAATGTACGGCAGCATTATTTTTTTGCAAATCAATTTTGGGTTTTCCTCATGCTCATGGTTCAATACATTGTCTTATTTTACTGTTTTAAATGTAGATGTTAAAATGTATGTCATATGAAATGTAAAAAGGTAATAAATATAAATAAACCACACAAGTTTGACGTTTTCTAAAGGCTATTGGATAATTGTTATGGTAGTGTGATGTTTTCTAGTCTGCTCTAGTTTGTTGCATCATTCTTAGTATCTTAGTTCTGATGTTCTTGAAATGGACATCCATCATTGCTAAGATGTCAGAATCCATGCAGCTGCTGCCTATCCCAATAAGATATGTTAATGCTTACTTCATTGGATTTGGTTTGTTCAGTTGCTAACATTACATGACATTACATGAAAATTACTCCTGGTCTTGGCTGTCAGCTGAGGATGTGGGGCATGACTATCATACATGTTCATGCCCTCACATCTGCCCTCTATACCAGTGGTGGACTAACTTTTCTGTTTGTGAGCCACATGTTAAAAACTCTAAGTTGCCAAGGGCCAGTGCAAAGTTAAGAGCACCTGTTTCAAGTGAAAGAGTGACTGTGTTTTAGATCAGAAATTGCGCAGGCTGTCTAATGCTATAATGTTTCATGAGACTATTGACAAAAATGTCACACTAGTACTGAAACTGATGTGTGATGGATATATAATGTACACAACAGACCACATTACATTTTATTTGACTTAATGGTGGGCCGCATGAAAGAGACAATAGGAAGCAATTGGCCCCCAGGCTGTAGTTTGGCAAACCCCTGCACTATACACAATGAGAGAAGGGGGATAGTTGTACAAGTAAATAAAGTTTAAGCTTGCTGTTAATCCTACATTAATTTACCAGTTAAAATGTTCAGAGTACAAATAAGGATGGCTTGCAATAGGCTGTTCATGGCAGACCTACAGACCCAGAAAAGCTTTTGTTGGGGATGGTAGAAAGTTTTCGGTAATTAGCTTTTTCATTGGTAAACAATTGTAATTAGGCTAATAGCTACGAGCTAACTAATAAATGAACCTTAAACTGGCGAGGAACACAGAGAACTTATTAGTTAGGCTTACTCTGGGTAGTAAACTAGTATAACTGCACGACACAACTAAAACTTTTGCCTACTATCAATCTATCTTACCATACTTCACAAAAATAAATGTTCTCCGGAAAAGAGTAACCATCCTGAACTTAAGTCCTTCTGGGACTTTACATCTGCCACAGAGCCTATTACACACACACGACAGTGATGTTTACAGCACAGTGCCTCATCACCTCCACCGCCTCATTAAAGTGAAGTCCAGATGGCAAGAATAAGGTCCGTTTCTGGGCTACACAAAGTGACCTTGCACATATGAGTGTATGAGTGCTCTGTATGAGATGTTTAAATGTTTGAAATGCTCAAACATAAAAAGCAAAGTTCTTGGGTCCATTGTTCACTTGTTTATATTCACTTGTTCTTGAAGTGGTCGCTCTGTGGTGTTACTGGGTATGTTTTGCAATAAAGGTAAGGTCAGGTTCTATTTGAGTCTTGGAAGGATGTAATGGAAAAAAAAACCTTATCAGTGATTTGGCTTTCTAAACACTTGCTCATTGTTAGAGTAAACAGACTGATCCTAACTTTCAGAGTGGCACCTTGTAACATTAGTGCCCAAGTGACAGGCAGTGCTGCATGGTTCATTGCTTATTCTAATGTGATAGGCCTACTCAAGGTTACACAAATAAAAGAGGGACCACCAGGGTTCAGTATGGAGCGAACATGATTTTAAAATGTGTGGATTTCTGTTACTCTGACTCCATTTTGCCTAAAGCGGAGTGAAAAGTATTAATATAAAGATATTCAGGGATCTCAAAAAAAGCAACTTGCTTACCATGGTTAAAAGATTTTGGAGAAAATCAGTAAGTCTCTTGTGCATGCTGTTAACCCTGTTTTTTCCTGCATGTATTTTTAAGGCATACTTTAATTGAACTTAATATTTTCATGCTTTTCATTCCTGCCCCACGGGTATATATTAACTTGCAACCACAGTGTATTGTTGGATCTCTCCAATTCTGTGAATAACATTTTTTTAATTTAGCACGTTAGAGGCACAGGGAGGCTAAGTGGTTCTTGTATAGCGCCTCTCCTCACAGGCGTGGAAACAGTGACCCCAAGAGGACAAACTGTTGCATCGATTACATCGACATTACGCTTTTGATGTCTGGAACGAAGTCAATCTACTGGCCGTGTCTGTCACATTATTATGATTAACTCAACTCTCGATCTTTGAACTCAAGGGGTGTTGTTGTCATATTATTTCTCCTGTACATATTTCGGAGGTTTTGTCACAATGTCGCGTGTGGTATTTTTATGCCTGGAACGTTTTCATGTTAGATGGAAAGCCTGTCCTGGAGGATTTCGCTCTTATCCTTTGTTGACATCCCTACCAAACTATCCTTGCAATCTCTCTAAAGGTGTTCTTTATCAACAATCATCGAGAGCATACGCAAGACTGAACGGACTTAAACGACCGAGTTTTAACAAGTCATTTCCAAAAACAAAATCCAGGTTATGGGTTTTGGGATTAGGGGCCGGATTTGTTTTAGCATTTGGCTTAAAACACCATGTGTATAACAGTGAGACTTGCAGCGCAGAGACAGCCTACGTGCCTCAAACAGACTTGAAATATGCCGAAGCCATAGAAATGAGTAGAGATCTGGTTCGACGGATAAAGGTACAGGTATATGTGAAACCCAAAGTGCTTCCAAATAAATTCTGGTTTATATGTAATCAGTGTATATCTTACCTCATTTAGCATAATCTAACTTTCAGACTGCTAACTTTTTTGTTGCATAGGATGAGGTGGGAGCCCCAGGCATGGTGGTTGGTGTATCAGTGGATGGCACCCAGGTTTGGACCGAAGGTGTGTTCTGTGTGTGTTTCATGTAGGGAAGGCAAGGCAAGGAAATCTGTATTTATATAGCGCATTTCTTACATCAAGGCATTTCAACGTGCTTTCCGGAAATGAAAACAAAATTTAGAGACATAACTGATAATCAACAATAGAGATGTGTGCTTTCAAGTCATGTTAAACGACAATAATATAGTCCTTGCCTTTGTGAGAGCCATTCAGAACGTACCATTACCAACAGGAATGGGTTATGCTGATTTGGAGAACCGGGTGCCTTGCAGCCCGGACACGGTGATGCGTATCGCCAGCATCAGTAAACCGCTGACAGCTGCTGCTGCTGCACGCCTTTGGGAAGAGGGCAAGCTGGACCTTGATGCCCCGGTCCAGAAATACGTGCCTGAGTTTCCTGAGAAAACATTTGAAGGAGAGGCTGTGAGTCCTGTCAATATTTGCTAAGAACTTCCCAGAGCTTGGATAGTATGATTGAATCACAGTATCCCCCTCAACCCTAAGCTCGATGAACCCTCAAAGATTTAACTCTGTTTAACCGGCATGAATCAGCCAATCATGAAGATGGTTTATGCCAGTTGTTTTTGAGGGTTCAGGGATTAAGGCTTAGGGGGCACATTGGAATTCAGACCAAAGACACCAACTTAGGACAGATATTAAAATTTGTTCTCAGGGGATAGTAAATGAGATATATGTACTTTTTAATTTCCTTTTTTCTTTACTCCTTGGATATTGTTCAGGTCACCATAACACCACGTCTGATTCTGTCTCACTTGAGTGGTATTCGCCATTACGAAAAGGATGCCAAGAAGGTGCGGGAGGAGAAAGAGAAAGCCAAACGTTAATCAAGATCCCTGAACAGAATGAGAAGGAAGAAAAGAATAGTGCAGTGAGCAAAGAGAAATCCAAAGCTGAGGAGGAGCGCATCAGCAAGACCAAAGAGGACAAGAAAAAAAAAGAGTTTGAACAGGAAGAGTACTACCTCAAAGACCGCTTTGAAAATGTCATCCAGGCCTTAGATCTATTCAAGAATGACCCACTTATATACAAACCAGGTGCAACTTCATCATCAATGTCATTACTAATGCACTGACCAAAGATATGAACCAACTGTTAAGCCTACTGTAGGATTGATAAGAGATAAAGTAAAAGTATTAGTCTGTTGAAACAATGGGAGAAAATCCATTCCCAGACGACAATGATGTAAACGCCTCTCACTGGCTATAATAATAACCAAAAAATCATTAGCAGAAGTGATGCACCACATTTATGCAATAGTATTTGCTTTTTTGTTTGTCTGTTTGAATTTGTTTGTATGTCTAGGAACTACCTTCCTGTACTCCACCCATGCCTTTACCCTACTGAGTGCCGTCGTAGAGAGGGCAGCTGGCCAGCGCTTCCTTGATCATATGGCCAAGATGTTCCGTGAGCTGGGCATGCTCAATACCATCCCTGATGAGAACGATCCAATTATCTATCACCGTTCCAGGTAAGACAGCAATGAAACCACTTGGGTTGGATTGTCTGGGTTAGAATAGTTTAGTAAAGTGTAAATTAACACTGAATGGAACATGATGGGATTGCCAATGTCTTGGGATGGGTATCGTTTGGATTTTATTTTTATGTCAATAACATTAGAATATTTCAAGGTACACACAAGATGCTGCATGAATAGTGATTAAAATTTCAGGACAGACCTATTTGTAATTTAGATTTTGATTCTATATTAGGCCTATATTCTTTTTAAAATAATGGATACACTTCAGTTAGTTATTAGGTATGCAATCAAAAGAGAGAAGAGGAGAAATAGCCTAATAGACTATTTTTGTTGAACTGTCATAGGCTTCACTTGCATCAGGAGGGCAACGAGGGAAGAGTTTCTCTTTCACAGTTTAATAAAGTAGACTAACACTGGAATCTTTGGAAATCAATAGGCCACCTCAATCGACAACATGTAGGTGAAGAAATCTGCATGTGATATTCACTTTAATATCTGCCAAACACGGGGCACCACTTTGCTTCGGTAAAACTGAAAGTAAACTTCCACCACATAGCATGTTGCCTAAATGAATTGGACACATTGCAGGTTCACTCGACAGGTTTGTAGCCAGAGCTACAAATTTATGCAGTTCAATCTGATGCTAACCAAATTAGATAGCTATAGATAGTCATACAGTATTATTTATGACAACAATCCTTGCAAGACTATTATTAGCCCTGTGCACGCAGATGAGTGTGGATCCGTAGAGAGAGGTTACGTCTGAACGTTAATCAGAGGCATGTCATCAATTTTATCATTAGACAGATCACTAATCCTCCACACAAACAATTGAAAGGGCTTCATATTGGAGACACAGTAAACACAACGAACTAAAAAAATACTGATAGCAGCACCGTTTGTAGGGGAGCTTAACGATATATTGTTACTGACAAGGCATGAGCCGGTATCAATATAATTCCAGTCCTCGATACCCATCCGTAGTGATAACTCTTTCTCTTGCCATCTTTCTTTTCTTTTGTCACCATTCTTTTGCCTGTATGTGTCTCAGAAACTACCACCTCAGTAAGAAAGGCCGTGTGGTGAATTGCCCATATGTGGACAACTCCTACAAGTGGGCCGGAGGTGGTTTCCTTTCCACTGCGGGGGATCTGCTTCTCTTTGGGAATGCCCTTCTGTACAGCTACCAGATTGCCAACCTCCGGGACCCCAGTGGCCGCCTGCCTGGCTTCCTCAAGCCCCAGACAGCTGTGGCCCTTTGGGCTCCAGTGGACAAAACTGAAGCATCATGGGATAAAGACGGTCTTTACGCACAGGGATGGTTAGTGGTGGAGAAGCTGCAAAAGTACGGTCAGTGCCGAAGCCGTAGGCACTACGTGTCACACACAGGGGGCGCTGTGGGCGCCAGTAGTGTTCTGCTGGTGCTGCCGAGTCAGTCTAGTGGGGAAGCAGACACAGGGCACCAAGCACAGGGCAGGACTCTTCCTCAGGGAGTGGTGGTCACCATTATTACTAACATGCAGTCTGTGGGACTGAACACCACAGCACTGAAAATTGCCCTACAGTTTGATAAGGTTCGAAGCAAGTGAGGTGTGTGTGTGTGTGTGTGTGTACCCGTGACAACAAACACATGTGTGCCAGGTTACTTGAGATTGAGTGCACTGTGTATTTTTTTTAACCTTTTGGCTGTATTTTGTATATTTGAAATGTTTTTTGTATGCATGTTTGACAAATGTATTTAGCCAATTAAAGAATGTGTAATAGCAGATGTCTCTGAATGAAGGGTTCTGACAGTCATGGAAAAGTCATAGAGTCATGGAGTGAGCTCCTGTTTTTCAGAGTTGGAGAAATCAAGGAACTCAATAGAGTCACTTAAAATTTCAGAAAAGTCATGCAATTTGATTTTGCTATACCAGTGGCCTAGGTAGAGTTTGAGTACATCTTGCAACATTGAATGCAATGGTGGTAAAAGCAAGGGAGAAAACACATTTTATCCACATTTTAAGTCATATTTCATAATCGGACATAACCTGTGGTGGTAAAGTATGCAATTCTGTGTACTTCTAGACTAAAAATTTCAGTCAATTTAATTTAAGGCTTTAAAAAAGTCGGAAAGGTTTTGAAATTCTGTCATTGAAAATAGGAGGGACTCTGTGGATGTTACTTTTAATGTATATCATCCCTCTGAAATATTATTCTCATTAAATCTAAAATAATGTGAATATTTTTATGTGTCTTATTGTAGAATACAGTTTTTACAAGACCAACACGCTCATGAGGAGAAAGAGGAAATGTCTCTAAGTCATTTCACCAGGGAGGAGCGATATTTCATCAGTAAATGTCCTCCCTGCTAACTACCCAGCTTTAGAATCTGGGCAGCGATCAATGATTATTGTTTTGTTTTGTTTTGTTTTTTGTTTTGTTTGATATACAGATTCTTTTCATTTTTGTTTGGGGATCTGCATTCATCAGTCATTAGCTACATTCTGTGATGGAAGCTAATGGGATGTGAATACGAACAGGCATTCAACCCAGAATGATTCACTGAATTAGCTACTCTACAAGTAACTCGTAAAGCACAAAGAGAAATGCATAATTTTTGTCATAGGAGATGCTAGTCAATCGGGGGGTGGGGGTGGGTCTACACTCGCACAGTAATCGCTCTGCATATACCTTGCTCCTGCGATAACCTAAGGTCATGTGAAATGGAATGCAGGCCAGCGACCACTCCCATCCAGGTCATCATGGACATAATTTTAACCAGCATTCATCATGTTTAGTCATCCCTGCGCAGTGCTGCTAGAATTTACCTATTGTCTCATTCCATCCAGATGTAAAGTCCTGTCTAAAGTAAGACTGATAAAAGTAAACAAATTTAAAGGAGTAGAGGATGATTAGCTCAACTGTGACCAAGCCATGGGCTACCTGATAGCTCCCAATCTCAGTGGGCTGTTTATGCAATCCCTGTGGTCTGTGCCAAGACACTGTCAATCAGAATGAATCCAATCACTCTGAGTGAATTTAATCAAATTGTAAAAACCTCTGTACTGTGCTGCATGGCAGGTACATTTGGGATGTGTACAGTTGTTACACCTTAAATACCTTGCTTGTACATCAAGCCTGAACTATGGTTTGTTCTCCACACGTGTGTCTAAGCATGGTAAATTTAGACACTGTGCATATCTACAGTCCAAAGACATTGGCAAAAGTACAACAGTGAGAATTCCACTTCACCATGTCCCTTTCCAAATATCTTATTACTCCTATGTGACTGTTAATCTTATCTTACACCATTGCAAAAGTCATTCTATGTCCTACAAACTGACATATTTCATGATATCATATCATGCAAGGTGGCTGCATTATTTAGAAAAATGTGCAAGATGGTCAGCTGGGTACAGCCGAGACGCAACGTATCACTTGTACCTGGGATAGCATTCCACTGGATCGCATGTTGTTTATTTGTGTATATTATGATAGAATTTAGGCTACATGCAACACAAATGTCAAAAAATGGTCAAAAAAGGTTTTTGATATTTAAACTATATATTATTAACATATATAGTTTCTAACATGAAGAGGGCTTTAAGGGTAACAATTTGTGAAATGGGCAGTGATAAAACAAAGAAAAAAAATATTTTCAGCTTTAAACATTTTGACCCTGTTTCATTTTTTTATCTAATGCTAATTAAGATTACAAAGGAATAGGTTTAAATTAAAAGAATCTCTCAAATTACACATTTTTAAAGTTTGCTACCTTTGCAGTGAATGGCTAGTCAACCTTACAGCATTATGAATGGGGGTCTCAACTGTACCATGCTAGTGACTCAACTGTACTCTATACAAGTGTTATATGGGTACCTTTGAGACAAAAATGTATCTTGTGTTTAAGAGTTAATTGTGACAAATATGAATAACTAAACGATATATGTTTGGGGTTTTATTTTAGGGCACATATAAATGATATATACCATGTGAAAAATTACTTATTTTCAGTGTCTCTTTCAATTTTTTTTTCAGTGGAATTGGGGAAAGCAAAAACTCCACTGTACCCAGTCAACCCCAGTCTATCACCTTTTATTAGACCGAGTTACACCAGACACAGGCCTAGCATCTTACTGTTTTGGTCAATTAATTGCATATTAAATAGAAAAGCCTATACACTTTGTTATGCATGGCCATGTTTGGATTCCTGTAATTCAGATGGTAAGGGTTTTATGTGTAGGCCTATACAGTTATTGGTTAGGCTATTGTCAAGTCAAGTCAAGTCAAGTCAAGTAGGTTTTTATTGTCGTTTCAGCCATATACACAGTAAATAGTGAGCCGAGACAACGTTTCACCGGGAACAATTGGTGATACACGTAACTGTTAAAACACAGTATGGACAAGACAGATACGTAATAGTGCCTACATACACTATTGCGGGACTACACAGATTCACTCGCCCACTCACGCACGCACTCACACACACAACTACACACGCACGCGTGCTCTTGTACACATATGTACATACAGTACAACACAGTTATAAACAAGGCAGGTGAAGTTACAGGTGACCTAAAACAAACACGTTAGACAGGGCATGGCTTTTCGCAGAGCACTGTGCCTAGTGGTGTGATTTGTAAACAGAAGACTGTTCTACATAAATCTAAATAATAGCAGCAAGGCTAGAGGTATGATTTGTAAACAAAAGACTATTCTACATAAATAGAAGTGATAGAAGCAAGAAAGTGCGGGGGGCATAAAGGTGCAGTGTGCTGTGACGCGCTGGTTTGCATCCTGAGTTACTGAGAAATTACAGTCCAATTGCACTACAGGTTGTTCAGCAGTCTGACTGCCTGCGGGAAGAAGCTCTTCCCCATTCTGGAGGTGCGGGCAGTGATACTGCGGAACCTTCTACCAGATGTTAGTAAGGTGAATAGCCCATGGCAGGGATGGGTAATGTCTTTGACAATGTTCTTGGCTTTCCGCAGATAGCGGATGCTGTAGATGTCTGAGAGGGGGGGCAGAGAGACTCCAGTGATCTTTTCGGCTGTCCTCACAATCCGCTGCAGGGCCTTACGGTCTGCAGCGGTGCAGTTGCCGAACCACGCTGTGATGGCGCCGCTGAGGATGCTCTCAATCGACCCTCTGTAGAAAGTTGTGAGGATGGGGGTTGGGAGATGGGCTTTACGCAGTCTTCTCAAAAAGTAGAGACGCTGCTGGGTTTTCTTTGTGATGTGTGTGGTGTTGAGAGTCCATGAGAGGTCGTCAGTTATGTATATGCCCAGAAACTTTGTGCTCTAGACAATCTGTACTGGAAGGTTGTTGATGCACAGTGGGATGTGTTTATGCAAAGTCCGTCTGAAGTCGATGACCAGTTCTTTTGTTTTGTCCACGTTGAGGGACAGGTTGTTGTTGGTGCACCAGTTGCTGAGCTGAGCCACCTCCTCTCTGTACGGGGCCGCGTTGCCTCCGCTGATCAGACTCCAGAACCACGGTAGTGTCATCAGCAAACTTGATGATGTGGTTTGAGCTGTGCGTTGCCGCACAGTCATGGGTGAGGAGTGTAAACAGCAGCGGACTGAGCACGCAGCCTTGAGGTGCTCCTGTGTTCAATATGGTTGTGCTTGAAGTCTTATTGTATTAGCTCATTCATTCGAAAAGGACACAGAGCCTTATTTCTCATAAATCAGGTGGCTGCACATTCAAACATGATAGCAAAAGGCAATAAAATGGTCCTTAAAGCAGAGAAAGCTGATGGGGTAAAGCTACCGCAGTCATCTCACAAGATGGCAGGCAATCACCGACACGGGTGAGAAAACAGCCTGAGATTTCTGCTGTACTGGAGTAGACTAGGGTAGCAAAATCTGATAAATTGACTGTGGATTGGCATTGGGTCCAGCAAGTCCAAGCAAGTTTATTAATAACTATAGCACCTATATATAGTAACAACAGTACCTAAATTTCGGTTTCAGTTTCTCAGAAACCATGCTCCTTCCTTGAGCAAAGACAGCTTCCCAGTTTATGACGCATCATACTTTGTGGTCCAGATGTCTTACCCCGCCCAGAACATATTCGCAACCCATTCCGCACAGTTCGAAGTCTGCGATGTGGCGGAGCACAAAATAGTGTACTGCTCTGAATTTGCAGAAGCCCAGGAAGGTAAGAGCTGTCATTATTTTTCTTCCGTGAGTTTGAAATCTTTTAAGATTGGACCATGATTTTGAACTGTCGGGAAAAGTAATATATGTATGTGTGTATACAGAAATATGATAGAGCACGCAGCAGAGTGTTGTGCTATAAAAAGAGAGTGTAAGTACCAGTTATGGGAGTTATGTGCATGCCAGAAGACTCCTCTCTGAAAACTGTGTTGAAATAATGTTTAGAGTATCATCGTAAAAGGATAGAGACTGAGGTCTCGCGTAGGATTGGCTCTGTGCCAGCCACGCCACCTTCAACAAGGAGTATTTAAGATAGGTAGATGAGGTGTAAGACTAGAATGGTCAGAGTGGTTAGAATGGTTTGAGGATTACTACTGTTATAACCATTCTATCGGTGAACGCAGTAAAGACTTGGTTGAACAAGACAAACTTCTCTGCTATTTTTCCTAGAAACTTCTCCACAGAACAAATAATTGCAGTACACTAGCAGTAAACTACTAAAATAACAGCATTTTGAGTGAATTCGTTTACGTATTCTTCGTCAAGACAGGCGAGTCTACGCTTGCGACATAAGCACGCATGACTTCGGTTGAATTCCAAATTCTTCCCAGATAGTAAGAGCCTCTTATGGCGAATTTAGGTGGTCGGAGAACGATTACCAAAGCGCCAACTTGGGCCGCCAGCCGTCCGCCTGTCCATGACACTGTTCCTTCCTACCAAGGCTCACCCCATATGTGACTGACGTGAAGCTATCCTGAACTTGTGGTGACATCAAGGCAATTTTTTTAAAGCTTTCTGCTGGTTGCTTCAAACCGGAGAATAATGTTCTGTGCTCGCGCCGCTAAGGGGGTGCAGTGTTATATTGGAGAAAATGAAACTAACCCTATTACAATTCGATTGTCTATGTACCCAGTCTGCCATGCCTCCAATCTCTTCTATTTTTCACTGTGCCATCATCATTTCATGTTTACAAGGCAGGAAACACCCAGACGTTTAACTACAACCAAGAATCACTATATTTTACGGAAAAAATATGAAATATAAACACTTTGACCTAGATGTCGTTACATGGTAGTGATTATTGTGTTGATATGCAGTGTATCACTGTAGTTCCAAGTGTGTCATGTTAGTGAGCTTGCACAACAGCACGCAAAGACTTGTGATGAAACAAGTGCCTCTGTAGTACACGAGAGTGCTAAAGTGGCGGTGGTCAGGAACAAAACGAAAAGAAATGATCAACAAAAGACAAACAAAGATACTACAGGCTGCAAACAATGTGGTGGCAGACATGAGCCAAGGCAGTGACCTGCGTATGGCAAAAGATGCTCAAAGTGCAATGGAAAAAATCATTTTGCCAAACAATGTCTAACAAAAGATAAGTCCAAACCAGTGAGGCTAGTTGAAGAGACTGACCTAAGTGAGACTGTCTTTGTAGGCATAGTGTCATGTGACAATGCAAAGACTGGACATATCACAGAGCCAAATGATAGTCACTCAGAAAATGATGACACTTGGATTGTTTCACTACCCATAAATGGAGCTCTGGTAGCACTTAGGATTGACACAGGTGCACAAGCAAATCTGATCAGCGTGACAGAAATTAATGCTATGAAAGAAAAGACGAAAATTATAAAGAAGACAGTACTACTGAAAGACTACAATGGAAAAGAAATAGAAAGCAGAGGTCAGACTGAAAGTCACAGTAAAGAACAAAGTATACAATGTACTGTTCATGGTTGTGCCCGCGAGTCATGAGTCACTGATAGGAGGGGTCACCTCAAAGAAATTAAACCTGGTGAAGAGAGTCTATCAATTCAGCTGCTCAAAGGCAGTGAGTGCACACAAAGGCACAGTTCACTCCATAGTGCAACGTTTTCATTATGTGTTTAAAGGACCGGGATGCCTCCCTTACACATACAAAATTGAATTGAAAGAGGACGCAGAGCCAGTGATCCATGCATCTAGGAGAATTCCAGCTCCATTTAGGTAACGCCTTAAAAAGGAAATGGACAGGATGTGTCAATTAAACGTCATTACAAAATTGGAAGAACCAACAGAGTGGGTAAACTTTGGTGTGCAAGAAAGAACATTCCTTGGAGACAAGTTGTCTGCTGAAGGCATAGAGCCTGATGAAAGGAAGATAAAAGCTATTCTTAGCATGCCACGCCCCACAGACAAGAAAGGGGTACTCGGAGTAATGGGAATGATCAACTTTATAGGCAAGTTCACACCCAACTTATCAGTGAGGACATCAGCACTGGGGGAACTACTCCATGATTCCAAGGAGTTTAAGTGGACAGCGAGAAATGAGCGATAATGGAATGCTCTAAAGGCCACACTCACCAATGCCCCTATGCTAGCATATTATGATCCCACTAAGAGACTGAAGATTTCAACAGATGCATCGAAGGACGGGCTTGGAGCTGTCTTGCTGCAGGCAGAAGGAGATAGCTGGAAACCAGTTGCTTACGCTTCGAGATCGATGACTAAGACTGAAACTTAATACGCTCAAATAGAGAAGGAATGCCTCAGACCGGCCTATGGATTAGAAATCTTTCATTGCTATGTCTATGGACTTCCCACTCTCACAGTCGATTTGGATCATCGTCCTCTTGTGTCAATCATCAAGAAGAATCTCAATGAGATGTCACCTAGAATTCAGCGACTCATCATGAAGCGACAAAGGTATGACTTAATAACTGAGTTAATATACACACCAGGCAAGCACCTAATGCTAGCAGATGCGATATCACGAGCGCCAGAGATGTGTCAGGTGAGCTCCACTGAAAAAGAGATTAAAGATCACATCAACATGATAGGTAAGTCTCTGCCAGTGTCCAATGTCAAAGTCAAACAAATAAGTGAAGAATTAGTCAAAGATAAGGAGTTACAAACAGTGATTGAAAACATACACAGTGGTTGGCCCAAAGGGTCCTGTCCAAAATATTATCACATCAGATCTGAGCTAAGTGTGGCAAATGGACTGTTATTGAGAGACAATCGAATTGTCATCCCACACAGCCTGAGGCCAGAGATTCTTAGAAGGCTACCCGAGGGACACCTTGGAATAGAGAAATATAAAAGGAGAGCCAGAACCTCTGTGTATTGGCCTGGCATTAATAAGGACATTGAAATCATGGTAGGAAAGTGTGAAACATGCAACAAGTACCAGAGCAAACAGGCAAGGGAACCCATGATGATTCCAGATCTTCCCACTGCACCATGGCAGAAAGTTGGAACTGATTTGTTTTATTATAATGGCAAGGACTATTTGCTAGTAATTGATTACTATTCAAACTTCCCTGAAATTGCTCTGCTCTCAAGACTGTAGTGAGTGACAATGGTCCCTGTTACAACTGCAGAGAGTGGCAGCAGTTTGCAACTCAGTATGGATTCCATCATGTCACATCCAGTCCCCAGCATGCACAGGCAAATGGCAAAGCGGAAAAGGGAGTGCACATCATCAAACAGATTCTGAAGAAGACCACAGACAGCAAGTCAGATCCTTACTTATCTCTTCTAAGCTACAGAACTACTCCGCTTGAATGTGGTCTATCCCCAGCAGAACTGTTAATGCATCACAAGTTACACACAACCCTTCCCTGTTACTCAGACATCAAACAGGATACAGGGATACAGACAAAGCTGGAGAACCTAAAATGGAAACAGAAACAACGCTATGACAAGTCAACTAAACCTCTCAGTCCACTTGCAAAGGATGATGTGGTAAGAATCAAAGACCAGTATGCGTGGAACAGAAAAGCAGCTGTTCTTCAGGAGGTTGGACCAAGATCCTATGAAGTGAAGACTGAGGAAGGGCATGTGCTCAGAAGGAACCATTGCAGTCTTCTGAAAACAAAAGAGACTTTTACAGAGACAGAAAGTGATCTGGATGCAGTTACTGCAGGCGCAGTGCCAAACCTGAATTACCTGTTTTGAGGAGATCTGAGCGTCAGATTATAAGACCAGACAGATTTGATCTGTAAGAGAATGGACTGAATGTGTGAGGTTCTATGTGGTAAAAAAAAAAAAGGAAAGAAAATGTGTACACTAATGTCAACAAAAAATGTGTAAACTGATGTTTGTAATAACTGAATCAGTATGTTAAGGCAATGTTTGGTCCATAGCTTCAAAGAAGGGGGGATGTGTTGATATGCAGTGTATCAACTGTAGTTCCAAGTGTGACCAGGTATTGATTATGTGATGGTGCTGATACTGGTGAGCTGATCAGCTCATCAAATTGGTCATGCTAGTTCAATTCAGTTCAATTATATTTATGCAGGGCCTTTTACAATATTATTATCTCATGGCGCTTTACAGCAAGGAGCACCAAAGAGCAACAGGGCAGAATACCTGATCATTCAAGCTAATACTTTCAACACTAATGGTTTAGCTGGTTAGTGTTAGTTAGTGTAACCAACTTGGTCAAGCCCAAACATTTCTGGAGTAAGCCGGTTATGCTGGTATGGGAGTCATGAGGCACATGATTAGAGCAGCCAATGAAAAGGTGCCTGAAAGGCAATAGACCTGTTTGGATTTGAGGTTCACCCCTCTCATTTTGTTTTCAGGACTCTATGTAGAAAATTTGAACAGTGAACTGGACTTCAGCAATGTGACCCATCCTGGGGTGGCCAACTAAGGTAATTTGGAGATTCATTCAAACCAACATAGCATTGTACCCACACACCTTCATACACACCAGTGTAAGGACTTATTTCAGTAATAATGGTAAACATAAGACTGAACTCAAACTGTATTTCAGCAATTCTTGTAGACTACATTGCCGCTGCTCTTTTGGTGGTCATATGCAGAGGTGGTATATCTAAAAATATGACACTGTAATAGCAATGACAAAGCTCAGACACCGATTGTAAAATTGTTTGAAACTACTGTGGTTTAGGCCAGTGTTAGAGACAGAAAAAGGTTTACCTGCCTCTCTTGCTTTGCCTTTTGGAGTTCTGGAGAACGTTTCCTTGCCTAGGACAGTCCATCTAGTACCTACATCATTTTCATTTCACTGAGATACTAGTTTGGTGTTGATTAATGCGAGGGCACTTCCCTTCACCACAAAGTAGTTGGGTTGGGTTAGTTGGGTTTTCCCTGTCTTGACTCGGACTTACTCATAGCTTGACAAACAGTGACTTTGCCCACCTCTGGGTTGTGCATCATATAGTCTTCCCTATAGCTGGTTGTACTGGCAACATCATAACAGTGTACAAGAGATCACAAAAATCTGGTCAATTAATGTACCACAGTAGCCTAATTACGCATTGTGTCAAAATTGAGTTAAGACTTGAAATAGGCTTTGAGACATCTGCTCTATCTTTTGACAAAATATCCCAGTCCAATGAATCCCCATTTTAGACAAATAGGAGTAAATTTTGCAGTAACTACAAAAGCCAAGCGAACACCAAAGCAAACCGCAGGACCGGTTACTGCACTTTGTCTTTGTTGACCCACTGTTTTGGCTAGTTTTAACAGTTAGGCTAACTATTGGCTAGTTGCTAGTCGTTACACTGAGAACATTAGCCTACCTGCTTATTAAGACATATTTCCACTCATGAATATCTTAAAATCAATAAAAAGTCTGCAAGAACTTAGTTTTATTCTAAAAAAACACAATAAGTTACATTCATTTAGGAAATAGTTTAGTTTCACTGTTTTCGTAGTTACTGCACTATGGCTTTGTAGGGCAGCACAGTACAGAAGAGTGCTTGCACAGAAATTTTGCCGATGTCTTCAATCTAGAGTGGTTAGTGCCGTGGGAGCTGCTCTGGTGAAAGGAGCAATCTGGTGTCAATTGGTCAGTAGTCCTGTTGTTTGACGTTGCTGAGAGCTGTCAGTAGGTATGACAATGAGAGAATTTTGTTCAATGCAGACCGAACACAAACTGATGAGGGCGCAAGGAACTTTGTTTCAGCTTTGTTTTCCTGTGCCTCCATCAGTTAAAAAAGCTACCATTTCACTATTTGGTCTACGGTATCCCAAATTCTTTTGTTCTCATATTTATCAACAGCACTCTGCAACGTGAGTAGAGACTGGTTCAAGTTGAAATTTAATTGTATAATGTCCATCATACAGCAATTATGGCCAGTCAAACTATTAATTTCTGATTGGACGAGAAACATTCTGCGCATCACTAGGAGTGAGAATATCCTACAATATACCATGGGGATTCTTTACAGCTAGCAATCACTCCACATTTTCCATCAAATTGCATTGACCCATAGATGGTTACAATATATACTGTATATACAGTATATATAAATATATAATGTTCCATTTATTTAAAGTGAGAGAGCAGATTCAGAGATCATCATAGAGTAGTGTGAATATGCAGCTTGACATGTGACTTGCAGACAAGCAAGCGTGTGCCACTGATCTCAAAAGAATAAGTTCCACTTGTGTTATATTGCTTAATTGACAACATTAATTTATCTATGGCTGATTTCTGTTCTCTCCATTTATTTTGTCCTCCAGGAAATTAAACATCAAAGGGGACTAACGTGTAAGACACACTGAAGACGCGTTCACTCTTACTATTGAAATTCATAATTTTGGACTCAACTGAACGACTGAACATTTGCAGCTGAAAGGAAGTTTGAAATGTAAATTATGGAATACACCATTGGCAACATTTCCAGTTGTTAAATGAATACAACCGCGTATTAATCAGACATCTTTGAAAAGGAACAAGAATACTTGAAATGTCAGAATGGAGTCATCAGAAAAGGAGCCAAGTAAAAAGAAGTCATTAGAAAAAAAAGAAAAAACAGAAAAATATATAGCTCAAATGAAGGAAAATCTAAAGGAACTTGAAAAATGGAATAAGGAGGGCAGAGATCGAAATGATGCTAACGTCAAAGGCATGGAGGAGAAGATTCGCCTAGCTTTGAATGTCCCAACTGAAAGCTGGATGAAAACTGGTCAACCTTTGAAGGATGTTATAGAAAATTTGCATAAACACCTGGACATTGTACAGAAATTAACATACTCGACTGAGATGATTTCGGAAAAAGATATCCTGAAGAATGCATCAGGAGGCTTGGCTTTAGAAGGGGTTTACAAAACTGGTAATCCTGAGGATCTGCTGGTGAAACGGGAGCAGCTCATTGAGATTCCAGATTCTTTTTCACTGAATAGCTCAATGCAAGCTACCAGGTATGAGCAAAAAGAATTTTCATCCAATAAATCAGAAAAAGATTTTTGCAAAGTTATGGAAAAACTAGGCTATAGCTTTAGCACTAACTTTAGCATTGGATATAAAGGCTTCAGCTCTGGCTCTGGAGTGCAAAAAAATAAATTTAGTGAGACAGAGGAAACAAGTTCAAATTTACAAGAAGTATCCTACATCCTACACACAAAGTATAATTACATTCCACTTGCATCAGGATTTTTTCAGAAAGATGAACTCAAGCTTTCTAAGGGAGCTGTTAATGTCCTTAAAGAAATTGAGGAGGACATGTTGTATTCTAATGACAGCAGACAACAAATAAACAAAGTTAAAAGTTTTTATGAGACATACGGGTCACATGTGAATCAGGGCCCTCTACAGTTCGGTGGAGTCTTCTGGTGGAGAGCTTCTGCATCAGGCTTCAAGAGCACTGATTTGTCAGAGGTCAGAAAGCTGACCTCTGAATCTCTGGATGTTTATTGTGGTGCCGGATTTGGATTTGGGGCATTTTCTATCTCTGGTAAAGTAGCAACATCCTCCATGCAATTGAGAGGTTCTTTTACTGGCAAATACAGAGAAGAGCTGATGAGTCAAGTTCACCTGTCAATTAGTAAAACCGGTGGTCCTGCAGAGATTGATGACTATTTGCAGTGGAAAACCAGTTTGGCAGCTAGTAACAGAACTTGGAGTCTTATTGACAGGGGAACAAACCTAATTCCTGTCTGGAAAATTCTACTTGCTTCTCACAGAGATGATTTTAAGGATGTGTCCAGTTTAGCCAGAATATTGATGAATGTATACACAGACATTACTAAAGAAAATGTTGAAGAGTTGTGGGGAGAGAACATTCACTCTGAGGTGAAAAAAGCAGAAACTCTGATTCACTCAGTGAAGGAATGGATTGCTTCTGACTGTGAAAATGACTTGGTAAAGTTGTTGAACTTCAAAACCAGTCTCTTTGAGAAAACAGGATCTCACAAAATGTGGTTTCTGAAATGTCTTTCAAATGAGATACTTCAGAAGTATCTAGTTGAAGTTGCTACAGCAAACATCAAATCCAAAGCTGTGAACATAAGAATTTTAATGCAAGAACTATTGGAACCTTACCTTTACAATACAGTGGAGAATTTCCCAAACAGAAAGACAGTTGTGAATTGGGCTTACCAAACTGAAGACGACACCCATGACCAAGTTTCTGTCTCTGAATTCTCAGATTTAGCGAAAATCTTGGACAATGTCAAAAGAGAAATGGAGGAGAGCAGACATGTCTTCATGTCTGATGAACAGGAACACTGTGCTAACATAAAAGCTACATACACTGTAGCCCTTTCATTGAAATCATTTTGTAAGACCTTGGCAGGAAGTGATCAAAATGAAGCTGAACTGTTGGTGCTATCCATAATCACAGTTGTGGGGTACAACAGAGAAACTAAGACATTCGACCATGCCATGAATATGAATGATATCTTATATTTGCAGTCTGAACTGCCGAAAGCATTTAGCACATACTCAAAACTAAAAGCACAATGCCCCATCAGGGCACAGGCTTACCTGTTGCTGAAAGTTCTGACTGTCTCCACCAATAAAGATATATATCAGTCATATGAAGAAATAGATATCTCACCAGAAGCAAAGGGGAAACGATTGCAATTCATACAGACACAACTACAGAACAAGCTTTTCAGTCACATTGAATCCCTTATTGAGAAAAATGGTGATGACTGGGATTCCCTGGAGAGTGGATTAAATTCCACCATAACAGGTACACAGGTGCGTGAGAGAAGTACAACGGTGGAAAAGGCAATTAGTCAGCTGGAGGACATCCTGATGAAGCCAGTAGCAACTTTATCTGAGGTCCCGACATCAAATGAGCAGAATGCATCAGTGAATGACATAAATGAAAACTTTATGGGTTTGCTTCAGAGATTGGGCCTGCAAGATTCCTACCCCAAAAAGATGACAAAAAGCAATGTTCTTGTCACGGACAGATTATCTCTTAGTAGAAATGAGCCCAAAACAGAGAAAGACTTGAGCTCCTTGTACCTCTACAAACTCATGATGTTGGACTACACAGCCAGATATCTGTTGATAAAGCCTGAGGTAACTGTCTTGAATTTCCAGGAGGGTGGTACAGATCCTGAGAGTGATGATGACGATGACTTTTTTGATGTTGGTAATAAATCAAAAACCACACCCACTAGCAAACAGGCACATATTCATCCAATGGATGTGCACATTGCCATTTTCCACTGCTCAAATGACTTCTTAAGGCAATATATTTTTACCAAGCTCTCTGCTTGTCAGTTCAGTGTACCATTCTTAGTGCCCAATCCCTGCACAGGTGAAGTGGAATTCCCTCTGTGGGCACTCAGACACATTCGCAAATCATGGCATAGCAAAATACAAGGTGTGTTTGGCAACTGCAGAAAGTACCATAACAAACAAATGTTCAATACACCAGTGCCAATTGTTTCTTTCATTAGGTTGGGAGCTTCAGACAATTCCAAGTCACAGATACTAGATTGGGTCATTAGCAAACAGAAGCACAGCGTGTTCTTCCACCGTCATTGTGAAGGCAGCACTCCACACAGTCTTCTCATGAATGGAGTTGTAGAGATTGCATGGTACTGTCCTGGAGGGAAGGAGGATGATGTATTTGATGATTGTGTGGCTTTCCTGAACCTGCATGGTGATGCAGCCGAGCATCCAAAACAAATTGAATTTCTTCAAGCAGTAAGTACAGTCAATGTGCTTCTTCTTTCAGAGCATCCTCTGAACGAAACTGCTAAAAAGCTCTCTCAGAAATTGTCCAAGTCCCCTGTCCCCTTGATTTGCTTGTTCTCAAGCGTGGACCAAGTAAAGCAGTCAAATAACCCTAAGAAGGTGAAACTAGCTGCAAAGAATAGGAATCAAGCTAAATTAACAGAGGAACTGATTTCAAGTATCAAACACTGCATCCAGGAAAACAAAGAACAAGCAAACACAGTGACAATCGAAAGGTGCTGTGAAGTGGCAAGGAAACAACAGTTCATAATCGATGAGGATAAGCAATCATGTAAAGATGGGTATGAAAAGGCCCAGACATTAATGTGCCTTTTAACGGACATAAAGTTATCCAACCTCAAAGAAAAGATTTTACCTCTGCAGGGTGAACTGTGGCATGATTGGTGCAAAAAAGACAAAGAGCAATATCGACTGCAATGCAAGGAAAAGGAAGGTATTGAAGAACAACTGAGTAAAATCTCAGCTGAGATGACAAATATCCGGAAGAGACAGCTTCATGCAGCCACTCCTCTTAATGACTTTGTGAGATCATTCCTGGACTGCTTAACAACACCCACTCTTTTTGAAGATACTCACCTGTACACATTGCAATGGCTCAGAATCCTGTTTGATGATCTTACCACTGACAAGCTTGGATTACTTGAAGAGGACTATCATTCAACTTGGAAAAAAATGACAAGCATGCCCAAAAATACAGAAAAAGTTTTGTTTCAAAACAGACTGGATAAGATAACTGATGAGATGGCTGCTTCTACAGTTGGATTACAGCATATTATGAGAGAAGTTGGTCAACTCTATGAGGCTGTACAGTTGTGCACACATGACAAGAAAAACACCGAACAGTATGTCACACTTCCAAAAATAGGAGTGACTATGCTGTTATCTGGGTACCCACTTGAAATCATGGACGGAGATGCCGCCCATGTGCCTTTAACATGGATTAAGGCAGTCCTAGATGAGCTCATTAAAACCCTTGGAGACAAAAAGGTGTTTGTTCTGTCCATTCTGGGAATTCAAAGCTCAGGAAAATCCACACTGTTGAATACCATGTTTGGACTTCAGTTTGCTGTGAGTGCAGGAAGATGCACCCGTGGAGCCTTCATGCAACTTGTGGAAGTGGACTCTAGTGTTACAAATGATCTTGGATATGACTTTGTCCTGATTGTGGACACAGAGGGACTCAGATCTCCAGAATTCAGTGCAAAGACAACATTAAACCATGACAACGAGCTTGCCACTTTCATCATTGGAATAGGTGACACAACAGTGATTAATATCATGGGGGAAAACCCTTCTGAGATGCACGATATTCTTCAGATTTGCGTGCAGGCCTTCTTGAGGATGAAACTGGTTAAAGTCACACCTAGTTGCATTTTTGTGCATCAGAATGTTGCAGAATCATCAGCTGGAGATAAAAATGTTGAGGGGAGGAGACGTCTCTTGGGGAAGTTGGATGACATGGCTAGAATGGCAGCCAAAGAAGAGAATATTGATGATATTACTGGCTTCAGTGATGTAATTCACTTTGACATCGAAACACAGGTTTTCTACTTCAAAAGTCTCCTAGAGGGAGACCCACCTATGGCCCCACCAAATCCATCCTACAGTCAGAATGTTCAAGATCTGAAGAGCAAGGTTCTAACAGTTTCATCATTGCCAAGGAAACGTCAGTTTTCTTCACTGTCAGGATTCAAATGCAGGGTTTCTGATCTTTGGACTGCTTTACTGAAGGAGAACTTTGTCTTCAGCTTCAGAAACACAGTTGAAATGATGGTATACAGTTCCCTGGAAAATAAATATGGAGATTGGTCATGGAAGCTGAGAGGGTATTCCCTGAGCCTTCAGACTGAGCTGGAAAACCAAATTGGCAGTAACTTAATTCAGAGAGTGACTGCAGCAGATCTGATGGGAAAGTATGACAAAGTCTATAACCCCCTGAAGACTGAGATAGAGAAGTACTTCACAGAGGATAAAAATAAAGACACCCTCATAAAGTGGAAGAGCAATATTGAGAAACGTTTTGAAAGCCTGAAGGATGAGCTTATTGATGGAACTATAAAGAAATGTAAGGAATTACTGACTTCCAAGCAAAACAGGTCAGAACTAGACAAAAGAAAAACCCAATATACAGATGAGTTGACTCAACAGAGCAAAAGGCTGGCCTCTAAACTTAAAGAAATGCATCTGAAGGATGAGCAGGTGACAGAGAAATTTGATGAACTCTGGATTAAATGGACAAATGAGGTGTTGAAGTCACAGCCCACTCAGAAGCCAATGAATGTGAAAGCTGTAGTTGAATCAGTCCTGCTTTGCCAATTCCATAAACAACCAGGCATCCAAGACAAAATTAAAGAAGGCCAGTTTCTGTTTGAATCAAAAAAGCACATTCATCAATCCCACTGGAAAAGAATTAAGGACTGGGCAGGTGGCAGGTCTTTTGACCATGCCGTAGACATTTTCAAAAGTAATGTTGCTAGTGCAATAAATAAATATATCACTGCCAAGGAAAGCAAGACTGATTTTCATGAAAACTTCATTTATGAAATCTTATTAAATATTGAATCTGACATTACCGAATTTGAGGAAACACCAGAAGGTCCATCATTTACCACTGAATTCAGGGTGGATCTGTCTGTCCATTTTTGCCTCAAGAACGTTGAAAGATTTCAGAGAATGCACGAGGTATTCAAGAAGGCTAACCAACCACTATCATATCTAGAAAGCCAAAGAGACAATTATCTTCAGTCTTTCAAAAACTACTGCAAAGGAGCCAGTTCTGTGAAAATATTTGTTGATTTCCTGTGTAAGCACATCACACCTGAGGTTTTGAAGGCAGGAAATGAAAGACTTTGTCAGCAGGTAGGAGATGAAATGAAGTTCAACAATCCAGCTTTCAACGGTAACCGATCAAATCTTGAAAACCATATACTGAAACATCTGGCAACTCTGGAGGATTTCAAAATGTATGAGCAATATCTTAATTTCCCACAGAAATACTTTGAACAATTTATCCAAGCAAAAGTAGATCAGTTTTGGTCTGATACCAGTAACCTGAATGTAATCCATCAGGAACACCTGAACACCCTGAAAAATCAAATATTAACAGCAAGCACAGCTGTAACTATTGAGGTGAGTGAAAAGAAAGGCAATGCACACATGTGGCTTGACTTGTTCTGCCTAACATTGGACATCTTATTACAATACAGAGAGATGAATTACATTGCATTGAAAATGAAGTCATTGGAGACTGGCAGTTCTTCAAAGACCTGATGGCTAAATCACTGAAAGATATGGTTAAGGATAAAAAGTTGGATGTGGAAGAAGAGAGAAAGAAACCTACCGAAAACCTTCTTCAGCATTTTAAGGGATGTTGGGCCCAGTGTCCTTTCTGCCAAGCCGTTTGCACAAATACCATCCCGAACCATGATGGAAAACACAGTGTTATGTTTCATCGCTGTGAGGCTCTGACTGGGTGCTTTTATGATGACACAGACAATTTTTCTGTCGATTTTTGCACCACATCAGTTAACAGCGATAAAACCTTCTTTTCTCATTCAAAGAACAAATGGATGCGCTTCAAGACATATGCAGAAGCTGGAGACCCGTATGATAAGTGGAGCATTACTGCAGATGGCATTGGACAGCGTTACTGGAAGTGGTTCATTTGTAGGTTTCAGACAGAATGGGAGAACAGGTACGGATTTAAATTCAGAGGCCGTGGAAGCATCCCAAATGAATGGAAGGAAATAACTAAAGAGTCCGCTTTGGAAGAGTTGATGTGATAGATTTATTGATGATGGATGGAAACACATGCAACAATTAATCCACCATTGTAAATGGTGGATTACAGTATATCATTGACAGTATATCATGTATTAAAAATATTCTTTAGTGAATGTTTCAATATATTCAGTTAATAATTAATTAGAGTTCTTGTTACAGATTTTTTTTTCCTGTGCTAATACATGCCCTATATTCACCACTCCTTAATTCATTTTTTTTCTTAATTCTGTGTAACTTGCAAGCTACTAATGTTGCAGTCTGTGTAAATGTTTAAACTTAAAACTCAAGTCAATAGAAACATAAGGTATTATTCCCTCAGAGCCATGTGAATAAAGCCTTTTTTGTCAAAGAAAAATCCCACAAGCTTCGTGACTCTTTTTCCATGAGAGGAAATATCTAGATTTGTATTAGACAATTTTTGGAGAACAAATTGTGCTGTCATTGGTTTGATATATTTCTCTGATTATTTTCCCAAATGCCCACTGCAAATCAAATCAAAATTTCAGTATTCACTTTTCAAATATTGCTGCATCCATTTTGGCTCAAGGAATGACTACATTGAGCCTTTACAAAAATGTAATCATAGCATATAGCATAGCACACTGTCCACACACCATGTCATAATATCAGAATCAGCTTTATTGGCCAAGTATATTTACATATACAAGGAATTTGATGCCTGTAGATGTTAGCTCTCTGTACACCTAACATATAAACATGTAGTAATATACATATAATACAATATACAACACAATAAATACAATAGACAAATCAAAAATATGTGGACACATATTGCATGAGGGACCACCATATACCTATAGGCACCTAATATAGGCAATAATATACATATAGGCACATAGTGACCAGTTGGAATAAAATAGGGAGAGGGTAAGTAAGAGGGAACACACAAGAAGGATGAGCCTGAGAGGTTGCCCAGGCTGGGACACGTCAGACTACAACACTCCTCTCATGCTATGTGCAAAAGGACAATATACATAAGGGCATGACAGTAAACAAACGTTTCAGAAATTAGGTTGAAGGGTAATCTTAGCAGTCTGTGAAATTAATAATTGACCAAGGTGGGGGGATGGCCCAATTTGTTAGGTATTCAGGAGGGTAATGGCAGTGGGGATGAAGCTGTTCTTGTGTCATAGTTTTTGTGAGCAGGGATCAGTAGTCCCTGACAGAGGGGAGGGGGTCAAAAAGAGTGTGTGCAGGGTGAGTGGGGTCTTTGATGATTTTTTCCGCCCACTTCCTGGTCCTTCCACTGAACAAGTCTGGAGGAAGGGCAAGGGTGCACCTATAATTGTATGTTGTAGTTTGCGTGTGTCCTGTTTTGTGGCAGCTCCAAACCAAACTGTGATGGATGAGCAGAGGATGGATTCGATTCTTGTGGTAGACCATGCTTCCGCAGTTGTCGTAGGAAGTACATCCTCTGCTGAGCCTTTTTGAGCATTACGTTGATGTTGGATGTAAAGATCATAAAACAACAACCTTTAAGAAATAATATTATTAAAAATGTAGGCAGCGCTATAAAAAGTAGCACCTTCATTGTAAAAGTATACGGTGCATTTAACATGATGTGGTTAATCTGGCCTTTTTTCCACAACTGCGAAGTAAATCAATTTGTGTCCCAATACATATTCAACATCTTAATTGTATTTCCAAAGTAAGGATGTGTTCAAAATATTTATTAATCCTCTTGCCGATACAAGTATTGATTCAAATGCTGTAGTTTCAAAAAAAGCAACAAAAGCAACATTCTTTGCATCTGAAAATACTCTCTTTAGGCCTGAAAAGGGTTAGCCATGGCCTAATTGTCAGGGCTTCAGGCTGAAGTGCCCTTGAGCAAGGCGCTTAACCCCTTACTGCTCCCCAGGCACCTGCTCCAGGTTAGTGTGTGCTTTACCTCTCTGTGTATTCACTGTGTGCTGCGTGTATTTCAAGATCTCAGCCTGAATTTTAAGCGTTTTTAAGTTATGCAATCACAAGGTGTGTTCTTCACTATAAAGAACAGGTATATGAGTGAACGAGTACATTTTCTTCTCCTTGACTTGGCTCTGGGTAGAGTTACCAGAGTAGATGGAACAGCTAGAAAATGAAGAAATAAACCATTCCTGTTCTTCTGGATATGCTATCACATTTATACAAGCTCCAGCAAGCCAGAGATTCACTTTACCCTTGTTAGTGTTACCATAAATAGGGAAAGTTAACAGTGGAATTGCACTGAGAGCTCAACTGTAGTTTGAATGCATATTGTTTAATCAGTACAAAGCACACAGGCAGCATCATTTCGGTATTGTTAGGAAGAGTTTCCAGATGGCATATTTTAACCTAATCATATAGCTGCTGTGACCAACATGTTTTAGAACTGCACCACCTAGTGGTTATTTGTGGTATCTCATTTTACTACTCGGTTCTTCTCATCTTTTCAGGTGGCTCAGTGTTCTTAGTCATTGTTGGGACTCATGTGGTAGATGAAAACACAGTTTGCATGAGCCCTGGTGTTTTTTTTAATATTAGAGCAAAACAGTTTTCAATTTCAAAGAAATATAAGTGATGTGGAGCTTGAAAAAAATCTACAAATTTCATTGACACTGCTGATATGTTTTACTACATATATTTTCATTTTTACATATTGCCTTGGGGTTCCAATGGGGTAGAACAATCCAATAAGTAAGCATTAAGCGATGAGGCCATGTGTGAGGATTTTACAGCAGCTGAGAGGAGTTGTTAGTTCAATTTTACCGAGAAACCTGACTTCATAATGTGGCAACCTCCTGACCTCTTAACCTCTTCTCCCTGGATATAGAGTATTGTAGTTGTCCAAGGCTGCCCCCTGAATGTGTATGACCTTATAGGAGCATGCCCCATGATTGCCACATATACTGGACCTGGATATTTGTACCATTATGGTTTACTATGAATTCTTTTACAGCCTTTAAATTACATACAAACACCTCTGACATCACAAGGGGAAAACAATGTTTTCATGATACTACCACTAGGTGGTAGCAGTATCTCATTTCTTAAAAAAGTCATCCATAACCAGCAGTCTATGGTCCTCAGGAAGTATAGTTTTCCATTATAGTATAGTTTTCAAGCTTATTCCTGTTATGAACGTACAATGGATTCACATCTGTAACAGCATGTGTTGTTATATTAACTATGCATGCGTAGAAAATACAATGTGCCTTTCATTACATATCTGCAATCAGAACAACAACTGAAAATATATGAAATTCTTAATTGCATGAGTCAGAATGACAATGATTGAATGATTCGGTGAAGTCGAATTTCTTTACATTGATTAATTAAGGCTATTTTCTTAAGATGCTTTACTGCCTGCACATGCAGAGTGAGAACATAGTGTCCAGCAAATATTCTCTTAGAAAGAGGTCTGGCAGTTCAAACAGAGAGGCAGAGGGTGTGATTTACTATTGCCAAATTTCTGTTTTTAATGTGATATCTGTGTTTGTGTTGAAGGCATAAATTCTTTAAGTATGCAGCTTTGAAACATTACATATTAGTAATGGTGAAAATGTATTCTTACTGTATGTAACAGAGAACAACTGACTGAGAGAGTGTATACACACACATACATGAGCACAGTCCCATAGGGCAAGGGGAAAGTGTTATTGTCGGTTACGTCAGCATATATTGAAATCAGTCAAGTGAGCTGTGTCCATATTCTCACTGCCCTGACAGATGCTCTCTTCATGGTGGGTTGGATGGCGCAATAACACAAAAAAGCAGCAGCCCTTTGGGAGATCTTTAGGATCTAGAGTATAAGATTATATGAATTCACAATGTCTTCCCAGTACAAACACATTAGCTTAGTGTTAGCCATCGGTTTGCTCTCCGCAAGCTATTTCTATTTGGTATATCAAATTTGTGTTGTTTTGTACCAGCACCCTATTTTATTGTTCTTTTGCCTACCAACAGCACTCAGTGAACTCACATAACAGGGTTACGAGTTGAAATGCTCCAGAATGTTCCTTTACAATCATTAAAACCAGTTTAGGATTTTTTGTGAATAGCATCAAACCCATGTAATGTTACCAATGCACAATCAAAAATGTTATTTATTTAAACAGAAACATATCTGTCAACACTGAACAGATTTATATTGTCTTCAACTCCATCTTCTACACATAATCTGACATCCCTGTCAGTGGATCCTCTGAATATACAGGGTTAAAAATATATCTCCATCGACAAACAGGTTTAACAAACAGTACAGTGTTTACAACTAATATATACAATGTATTTGTACACACAGCATACAACATAGCTTTAGACAGACTGTACAAAAATGAATGCAATGCACATTTTCATGTGCCTGCATCTTGTCCACATTCTTTAGCATTCTTTGCATTCCCAAGATCTCTTTGCTCCATGCCCCCATAGCCAACATTAAGCTTTCTTCTGGTATTAAGACAGTGTGAATGCACAGTCCTGGTGTCACGTGTTTATGTTGGTGCTCTCTGCTTTGCAGTAAATACCTAATGTACCTGTTGTGAATATGCCTGTTGTGTTAAATATTGTCAAGAAACCATGTGCTATTGTTGATGTTCTTACAGTGGTGTAAGTGAACAATATAACGAGTGGGAGTGTGGTTGTTAGCGGATTCGTTCCCATAGAATTTGTTGTACAAAAGGGATAGTTTAAGAAAGAATGACATCATTTTGGCATTATTAGCTCATGTGTGTGCTGTCATAACTAGTGGGCCAGAGGTGAGAGTGAAAGGTGGCTGTTCTTCCTGCCATTCTAGATAACACACACTTCATCAGGGGCGTGTGTTGGTGCGAGCCATGTAGTAGAAGTCTGCTTTTGATATAACAATGGTGCTGTAATCGGATGAACTTACCCCTTTGACTGTCAGCAAACGTAAAAGGTCCTATGCTTTCTGACATCCTTTTAACATGTATCAGTGTCTGTATAATTTCAAAGTCTTCGACATGATCCCTGCTGGCAATCACAGCCAAGCCACCCACATAAGTAGTCTTCTTTTTTTAACCCACATTGAACTAACAAGGTAGTGACTCAGCTGTTTAGTTGGTAACATCACAGGTTCTTACAGATTAATGAAAAAACACAAATCTAATGTTCACATCTAAGTGTACATCTACACAGTGGATACTTACTTGGTCCTATACATAAATAAGCTACTGCACAAAATAATCATCTGATAAAATGCAAAAATAATACTACTTTGGATCTCCTCTGGGTTTAGGCAATGTCATACTTTCGGCTCTCTTGACTTAACCTTCCAGTACTGTTCAGTGGGTGGCTGATGTTGTCCTTTCATCTTCTTCAGCCTGAAAACGAGAATGATACCACATAATGACTGCATGCAATATATAGCACTTCACTGTAAAATTGTGTTATTTAAGTTTTATGTTAGCGAAAAAAACAAGCACTAAATATGAACTATTAGGTTAGGGAAAAAACAAGCACTAAATATTAAGTTTTAGGTTAGGGGGGGAAAGCACTGCATTTTTGAGTTGGGTACATCCACCACAAAATTTAGCTATTTCATCTTTTGTTTAAGCAGAAAAAAACATAGATTGTCTGGACATTTATAGTTACCCATGTGCCTCAGTTCCTCAGATTTACTGGTTCTTATTTACAGATTTACTTGCAACTTACTAACTAATTTGATATGCAAATTCTCAGGAACATAATCCATCAACGTCTAGTCTACATTTGTGTGTGTGTGTGTGTGTTTGTGTGTATGTGTGTCTTTTCTGTTGAGCAGCCACTTTGACTATACTGACCTGCAAGTGTAATAAATGACCACAGCCAGCACCACGATGATGAGCAGGACAATGATCACCACGGCTGCGATCATCCCTGACTCCTTGCTGTCTAACCCGTGGCTTTCCAGCTGGAACTGCTCACATCGGCTGCCCTTGTAGTTATCACTGCACCTGCAGAGGCAAGAAGCAGCCTTTGTTATTTCACATGTCTGATTTTTCAGCCCATGAAATACTCAATGATGCTGCATTAAACTTCATTCACCCTAAGCAGATGTGAAAAATATAGATGAAAGCTTCTGCTCCAAAAAGAATTGAAAGTTTGAAAGACCATGTGTAAACATAGTTGATACAACGTGAAGTCATTTTTATCTCATAATCATGCTGCAATTCTGGATAAAATGTACACAGTTGGCTCAGGTCAGTCAAGTTAGGCCTTCACAGTCTGTGTATGTCCTCCCAGAGGGTGTATTGAGTTTGTTTGTACTCCAATCTCACATCACAAGGCTGGGTCAAAGTTAGGGATAGGGATAGAATTTGATTCACATACATGTACATATACTGTAATTTCCCGAATCATAACCAAAGTTAAGTCATTGATTTTGCAAAATGTCATTATCTGTGAGGTTAATAATTGACTGAATTGTTCTTATCCCAGTCCCAGTCCCATGTTCAGGTTAGGGTTAAGGTTAAGGTTAGAGTAGGGGTTTGAGTCACAGTCTGTGTGAGTCCACACTCACAGGAGAGTTCTCACTCACTCAATGAGTTCTTCCATCTCAAAGTCATGTCAAAATCTGGATTTTTATAGCAGAGGTTTGTGGACTTGCGGGTTTAGTTAAGCAGGAGACTTGAAAAGAAGGGAAGGTGTTGAAGCATGGATGTGCCAGAAAGCGAGAATGTATTTTTCTTTAAAACTTATTGCTTCTTACTAAAGGACACCAACCAGTGAAGCAGCAGAAGATTAATGTAAAGAATAAGTGTAAGAGGCAGAACTGGCACTTTGGGGAGAAGTTATGACACTACAGTACATTAGACACTGAGGGAAATGTACTTTCTAGAGTAGTCATCCTATATAGAAAATCAATTGCACAAGTAGCATAAACATAGATTAGAGAGGACACTGTGGTAATAGATACATCTTGATGCATCACCACATACTGTAAGTCAGATGGTCAGATGGTGCTTGAACACTCAGATGTGAGCAAGGCGTGGTGGCTTCACAACAGAATAAATGCTAAATAATTTGACTAGCACCTGACTAAGCTTGACTAAGCTTCTGCAGACAACCTGAGATAACCCTGAGCATGAGTGTAAGTATATAGATTATACACACTGGTTGCTGTACTGGCCAACTCAAACACTGCAGAGACTGATGTGGAGTTCATAAGGAACTGTTTCACTTTGGTACCATTAGATTAGCTGATTAGGAAACAGTTTCTTCCAGAGTTCTTAAACAAACTACATTATTCTACATAGAACCATTTTTCTTCTAAGCACAAGTCCAAAGGTATCAAATCAGGTGGAACTTTGCTGACTTTTTAGTCAACCTTAACCAACGGTTAGAAAGTATGACAGGGAATTGTGTGGATACACACGTCTGTGCAAGTTTTGTTCTTGTAAGAGCTGAGGCTCTGGCAGCGGAGAACGGGCTTTTGGGTGTAACTTACACACAGGTGGGGGTGGAGACAGAGGGGATTTTGAAGCAAGATCCCCCATTCATGCAAAAAGAGGCTTCAGATGGATCACACGGGTCACCATGATCTAACAAAAAAAAAAAAAAAACAAATAAATAAATGCAAAATAGGTTAACACCTTGCATTTGTGCTCACGACTTTGTCAGTTAATAACACACATTGTCTATTATTTATTCCTACTATCTTTATACAAATTACCAATGTGGATATTACTGATTACTGTTTCTAGTTGATTGTCAGATACTCAATACAGATACCACATCAATACCAGCAATGAAATAAATGGACTTAAGTCGACTCAGAGACATAATAGAAATGGGAAATATAGAAAATATTACAGAAATTCTAGGCAAAGATGTTCAATAGAATAAGACATAAATAAACTATAACTATATACCATGTGGCTAATGACTAGTGCAGGCAGCAAACCAGAGTGTGTATGCTCTAGTCATGTTGTGATTTTTTGTCCTCCTCGTTTTCTGTGTGGGCATTTGTGTGTGTGTGTGTGTGTGTGTGTGTGTGTGTGTGTGTGTGTGTGTGTGTGTGTGTGTGTGTGTGTGTGCGTGTGTGTTTGTGCCTAGAGTTAGGGTCTTCAAATATATGTACAAATAAAGAATATAACCTTCATGCCCAAAGTCACATCTCCATATGTGTATGAACATTTGAATACTTTAAATGTTTCAAAAAATTTGGTTAAACAAATATGCTGGATCTAGACTGTCACTTGTCATTGTTACAGGTTGGATGCCTGGGCTTGTTTATGTTCACAATATTCTTTTAATTCATCTCAACAACTCAGCTTACCTGCCATCATTGGAATTCTGTTATCTTGATGCTTCTTCTTCCGAAAAAAAAATCTGGTTACTAGAAATGAGGAACAATTTCAAGAATGTGGTGTGATTTCATTGATACCATAACAAAAGACAAATGTTCAATAAGAAACACCTTCACATAAACAATATCCTATGCAAATTAACTCCCTAAGTGTACTAATTTGTGGTAGGTCGATGGTAGGTTAGCAAAGTTATTGTTATTCTAATATTAGGCATTTTAGAGTTCAAGGTGATTATATATAAATTGAATTGAACGTCTTTGCTATGTGAAGTGAATATTATTAATCCCTTAGAAACTGTGATGTGAACCAGGAGTTTATAATGGTGTTTTAATGTTTTCCTCATTCAGTATTTTTACAGTACAAACATCTGTGAGACTACAATCATGTGTTTAAATAGTAAAAAGTAGGTACTGTGCAGGTGCAGTATAGGTGCAAAGATACAGTATAGGTGCAGAAGTACCATCATAAACCTTAAGTTTAAATTTTCTATCATTCCCTATGCATTTCTTTTAAACTCAAGTTCCATTCTACCATCAGAAGGTAAGCCAGAGAGAAAAAGAGAAAGACAAACCTAATGTGTCATTTCATAAGCTTTATAAAAAATTTCCAATTATTCTTACCTCTGCGTAGCAGCTTGTTTCCAGGTCTGTTTCAGCGAAAACTTTGTGTGAGTCACTTTGGCTTCTTTAAATAACACGTGTTCTTGGGACACCTACAGCAGCCACTTGGATGGTGTGTGGGCGTGATCCTTTCGAGCAGGAGAAATGTTGTGATTGCTGTTTGTCCACATTGTGAATGGTGAAGATTCTCATTAAGTGTCTGACTAATGTGACTAGAATGTGTCTTAAAGAATTAACTTAATACTCATCCCACTCATTACCCATGACATGTCTATGAAATCCTGACATTTGACATGTGAATCTATGAGAGCTATTCGTACTCTATTGAAATAGAAAGCTGCATGAATCGGTTTGTGATCTAAACTTTTGTTGCAGGTGAAATTAGGTCTGTGTACACACTGTTACAGCAATCTTAGGCCTGGCAAAGGTGTGGCTTACAGATCACCTGTTTCGGAAATGTGACAGTCGACAGGTTTTGCGTAGGCAAAATCAGGGCCCAACAGAATGTGTGCTATGCAAGAAGGGAAGTGGAAACACAGACACAACTGTGAAAAGAATCGTGGGAACTCGAGTAACCTTGGCTTGCTTGTTTACATTCTTTGTTCATGTAGCAGTAATTTGAAACCACTGAAAGAGTAAGCAGTAGAGATAGCCCTTCAGCAAGGGTAAAAAAGCAACTAATGCTCTTACAGTGCAATCCATAAACCCTTTCAGTGAACTTGAACTCAAAATGCCTCCTGCTTTACAGAGATAATAGCCCTAAACATAACACTGCTGTGTGAACATGACTAATTTTGCCATTTTATGTCATTTGACCTTTCACGGTATTGTTAGTTGTCTAACTAACATCTGAAATCATGGTTGAGATAAATGCACTTTCCTTAAGTGGTGGTTATTTAAGTTGCATGCCAATTTCTTTCACCACAGAGAAATATGGTGAAGTTAATAGTAAATGTTGCATTTATTTTTGTTCATCATTTCAACATGTAATGTCAGCATCTGTCATCATCCAGAGGTTATTCTTCCTACTTGATATATTTCTTGATGTTTTATGACGACTCAAGGAATATTTCGGTGTATTGACGGATGTCTCCTTTAACCATCGAGCAGTGAAGCTCGTTGAATGACAAACGGTTAAGCCAATTGTCAAAAAGAGAAAAAAAACATTTTTTCATTGGAGGTACCCTGGGAAAATGACCGCACATTCGCGAGAGACTATTCAGACGTAAAAGGAAAATGAGGTGATTGGAGCAACGTGCACATTTGGAGGTTATCCCGAGGAACCCCACAAACGAGCCGTGAAATCTAGTCTCCTCTGATTCCACACAACAGGACCTATTTATCTCCTGCATCACAAACCACTGCAAGTCTGTGTAGAATCGAGAAGAAACATCTAGAGACGTTCGCCTTCGAACAAGAACACTCTTTCAATGTTCTGTCGTTAGCTCGCAATATTTTGTGACTTTCTCGGGAACTGATGATCGGGTCACGTCTTCAGCACCTGGATAGCTCCTGGCTGAGGACCCGAACCAGGCACATGGAGTCCCTGGCGTGATTGTAGGGGAAGCCCTTTCGCGAGCTGAGCAGGCGCGGTGTGTGTGAGTGTGTTCAATGCCCTCCTCCTGCTCTAAAGATGCCGTTCTCTGGATATTTGCTTAGTCGCAGCCTCTTCACAGCATCTTGGTGAAGGATGATGCTTGCGTTACGAATGAGGCTTTTCGGTTTTTCCCTTTATTCGAAGCAACAGCAGCAGCAGCAACAGAAGCACGGATGCCTGGCAAATGCTAAAGTACCCAGGGTAGCAGCCGTAGCAGCAGCAACCTACACAGAGCCATCCCGAAGCTTTCCTTACACTGGTCATCAGCAAGGGAGACATTACTATCATCATTACGAGGGCAAGGGAGACACAATCACTCACTCAACAATGTAAAACAACAAAGGTATGTTTACTTTTTCTTGCAAGCCAATCGTAGCTCATTTTAGATGTTTCTTTCTAGCATTGTCAGTAATTACCCCTCCTCCACCTACTCTCGCCTCATATTTTACTAATTATCATCGTAATGACCCAACGATTCTTGTCGTGTTTATTAAAATTAAGCGTTTAATTGCAGAATTTTGTACATTTGGGGAAAACAAATGTGATTGATTCGATGTCATGTCTTGTAGCCTACTAATAGCCTTAATCAGGACGCGCACTAAAACCAGTAGCCTCTTCTAGGCCTTTTAAAATGAATGAACTGTACAGTGCGCGTATCGTTTTAAGAATGATATAGGTGTACATGTCTCCATTACATGTCAGTTTTTTTCTGGAGCGGAAACTTGGAGGGCTCTGGTCGTTAAAGTGAATCGTCATTATTCCATCTACTTGTAGAAAGGTCTATCTAAAAAGAACAGGAGCGAAAAAAGAATATTTTGTGTGGCTGTGGCGCTTTAAGACATTTTTAGAAGATGGAGACCTGTCATCTATGCCTTGACAAACTGAAAACAGTTGCCTACGATGCACTACAGAATTAAGCTTCTTCAGTTTGGATAGAAGACGTGAGAATGGCATCGGTTTCTTTGAAGTATTTTTGAGACTCGCCCATGTAACTTAAAAAGGTTAAGAACAATTGTGTTCGTCTTCAGATGACGCCTTCTCTGGAAGTTTGAACACTGTCTTCATGACCAGACTGCCTCCCCATCAAAATGCATATTGATGTGAGTATAGCTAAGTTATTGCAAATTAGCACTTGCTGATTAATTACTTTAAAATAGGATGTATTATCATCACCATTTTTCATTAATGTGTTATTTCTACATGCTGGCTTGTTATAATATGAAGTATGGACTAATTGAGCATATGCATAATGTCCTTTGGTGTCTTAATGCTTTGTGCCAAATACTCAAAGTCCTTTATAGAAAACATGAATCTCCTCGAAGCTCAGGTGAATTTACTGATAATAGTACTTGATTGCTAGTTACTTTTCTCCTCCTCCTCTGTCTAACTTGTAATGGTGATGCAAGATCAGATTCCAGCCCCTTTTTGACCTGATTTGATTTGTCCTCCATCATTCCTCCATTGCGCAGTGCTTCAGGTACCCCACTCTCTCAAAAGTCTCGTACAGGTCTGAGAGGCCAGTCCCGCACTTGGCTCATTTGTCAATGCTGCCCCAACTTCAGTATGCCCCCTCTCTCCCCCTCCCCTCACTGCCATGCCAATAGCTCCACAAATGAGAATGTTTCAGTGATGGAAGCGATGGCTAAACAGCCACTACAGCTCATTCTGCTTATAGATGTGCCATCAGGGCAAGCCTGACAACTTCATCACAGCTTTGACAGGAAAAGGGAAAAAATGCACGGCTAGTAGGTTGTGTTTTTCATTTTGCAATGCTATCACAAGATGTAGGGGTATATGTGAAAAAAATACAGCGCTATTTGAACAATAATCCCCTTCCCCAAAATCTTTTTGTGTTATTAAAAATGAATGAGGTCCTATGTAATATTGTAGGTGTTCATACATGCATGTTAGATTCCCAGTGGCAGAAATGGGTTTGTAAGTGAAACGGTAAGGGCTCGAGTGTTAAGACCTCCTACCCTCCCTCACATTGCCATTGGTCCAATGCAATCTGCATTCAGTGCTGCTGACGCATTGATGCTTCTTACATGTACTGTATTAGCTATACTTACCTCATCTTGAAGCTGAGTAAGAGACATGGGGCAGTTCTGTGGCATGTAGACTTTTTGTCACATCCATTAGGTTAATAAAATGTCACACAGTTTTATGATATAAATGATTATATAAAGTTTGAGAATTTGCTATATTCAACCATAGAGGTAACATGAGAAGTTGTACAAATTATTTAAATAATACTATGCTTGCTCATGTTTCATCACATCCATAACACTGGAAAAGCCCTACGCTAACTGCATGGCTGAGTTGAAGTCTATATATGAATGTTTAATGTAACAATGCATCTTTTGTAAATGCTGTAATGATTAAAAATCAGTTATATGAATTGTCTAACTCAAAATCGTCAAGTTTTTCCCAAATCCAGCTTGTCTCTTATATGCGGTGCTCTTTCTCTTTGAAAGGTTTGGTATATGTGACACTTCTCCTGTACTGAGAATCAGGAGCTTGAGTTGGGGGGGATATTTCTGAGGAAATCCATTTGCTGTCTCAAGACACCAACATGAGTCAAACTCAGTGAGTACAAAACATTTTTCTCATTTTATTATTTGTTTATTTATTTATTCAGTTATTTTTTATCTATATCATATTTGAGGTGAATGCAAGATTAACTTTTTTTTACTTTTTGTATTAAACTATGCAACTCTTCAACCCAAATGCCTCTTACGAAATCATATATACCTGCTAATTTGACTGCATGTGGGTTGTAGCAAGCTATTATTATCCAGGGAAAAAAATTGGAAAACACTGAATTGGTGCAAAACCGCTGACTACAGTTTCACCAGCACATTAAACTTGGGCATTTTGTGTTGAGCACTGACAGCACGTCCTACAAACTCTCTGCTCTGGAGAGTCGTTGTGGAGTTTGCTGTTGACAGTTTTTGCCGAGAAGCTCCTTCGGTGACCTTACGCATTACACCAAGGTTAAAGCCATTACGGCTCCCTAAATGACTTGCTCAGTGTTTGCACTGTCACCCAGCCAGCCTGCCTCAGGTCACAGACACACACAGCTTTTAGTTTGTCTCAGTGAGGGGCCCCCTGTGAGATAGGGACATGTCAGAAGTGCCAGTGTATCCTCCACCCTCTCGCCTGTCTGCCTGCCTGCCTGCCCCCCACACCCTGTTCCCACCCCACCACCACCATCCCCTCCCTACATGTTCTGTTGGCAGGTGACTTTGAGAGAGAATCAGCAGGATACAGCTGAACAGAGCTGGGCTCTGGGGGCTGTCACCACCACACACACACACTAACACACACACACACACACACACACACACACACACACACACACACACACACACACACACACAGACACACACACACACACATTTTTGCAGCCACTCTCCCACAAACACACACACTCATTTACTCATGCACCCTTGTTCACAGACACGCACACATACATACATACACACAGACACAGACACACATAGACAGACACCCCTCTCCCCCAACCCTCCATCAAGAACCTGTCCTGTGGGCTTAGCATGCTGGTTGGCGTCCACGTCATATTGTGGTATTGATAATACCTCCGTGGGTGGTTCCCCAATGGCTCTCAGCATTCCAGTAACAGCACTGCTGTGGCTAACTGTGACTGGAACTAGAACACAGGACAAGACAGGGGAGAGAGAAGGGGGATGGGCCAAGGTAAACCTAGAGCGGGTCTTCATACATGAGGACAGAAGTAAAATGGCAACCAGTGGTTGTAAGAGCTAGAGTTTAAAGTTGAGGACATGGACAAGAGCTAGAATTTAATGTTGTGGACATGGACAAGAACTAGATAATGTTGTGGACAAGGACACAGGCCTTTATGTAAGCTTTTGGAATTTGCCATTACCACTGTTTGAGAAAGCTGTTTGAGACATGTTTATAGTAATGTCACAATGCACAATGTTACAGTCAGGTGTCATTGTGTGGTACATGTGACATGTTGGATATGCTTTTTTTTAATTGGACACTTTTAGTCATGTGAGGTTGTGTGGTACGTGTCACATCCATGGACACAACACATGAAGAGTGTGTTATAGTCGGTTATGGTTGTGTGGTGTGTGTGGAAGTGGTCACAAATTGGAGTTTTGTTTTTTTTTACTTGAACACTGTTACAGTTAGCTGTTGTTCTGTGGTATATTCACACGTAGAATTCGTACAAGAATTTTTAACAATCAAGGTATGTAATAGTGTGGTTGGGTGTGTGATAATCAATCACTTACCAGAGTGCACATGTAAAAACCTGCCAATAGGTAAATATACCACCTACAATATTGCCCACAATGCAGGGGTTTGGAGACCAAAAGCTACTACGCATTACAGTAAAACTGAAGTGGGTCTACATGGATCTAAATTACAAAAAAAACAATAATAAATAATAAAAAACAGAAGAAAAAAAAACAGCAGTCATAATTATAAGTAGTCTAATAATTGCTAAAAAGTTTGTAGCCCTGAGGATTCATTGTTTTACACCAGTTTATTGGGAGACATACTCCCAATACTCTGTAGTCCATCTTGTGGAACTGCAAAATTGTGTGTGTGTTTGTGCTTTTATTGTGTGTGTGTGTGTGTGTGTGTGTAACAGTGACTAGTGATGGGGAGCACCCATCATCATGACGGTCTCCGCGTTTGACAGAAGTGTGAGGGGAATGAATGAATGAATGAGCAAGTGAAATTTGTCTAGTTCAGTTTACTTTGTTTCCTTGTGCTCTGTGGCTATGAAACCTTCATGTGGGGTTTTATCAACAGGGCTATTTTCATCCTCACCAAAACAGTCTCTGGAGCAGTGGCTGTAGATCTCTTGTCAGCCTCTGCTGTATATTTCCTGGGTGCACTCTGCACCAGCGGGAAACAGAGCGAGCTGCAGTCGAGAAATAACGGGTACTTAAATAATACCCCACCCTTTGTAAGGGTACACATTTATTGGGTTGATATTTTATGTCCTAAAATTTAATAGAAACCTTGCAGTGGCTTTTGTCAGAGTTATTTTACACACTGCCCATAAAGCGAATGTTATTATCCGTAAGAGGACATTTAAAAAAAAAAAAAAGAAAGAAAAAAGAAAGGGTGTTTGAATGACAAACTCACTCTTACTCTGACAAACAGCATAAAATCTTTCTGTAGGGAAGAATCAAACAATCGTCTCCTCAGTAGTTGTGAAATGATACTGAGTGGACAAGCTGTAGGGTCCACTGGCTTTAGGGAGCACTCGGGACGGCTGCATATCAGAGGTGCCGGGTGAACAACGGCGCTTTGCGTTTGCTTTTATTTGTTGAAAGGATGCTCTCTGTCCTCAAGCCTTATTTAGAAATGTTTGTGTGTTTCTTTCCAGTCAGCACACAGGGAGAATTGTGTGTGTGTCTGTGTGTGTGTGTGTGTGTGTGTGTGCATGTTTATGTCTGAGTCTTTGTAAGTGTGCACTTACAGACACACACACACACACACACACACACACACACACACACACACACATGCGCGCACACCCTGAGGAGACGCGTGTGTTTGAAACAGGTCAGCTAGCATTTAGTCCTGTCTTTTCTTTTTAATGAAACCTCTGTATTCTTGCTGGAATGAGAGCTGATGATAGCTGTGGCCTAGTCTTAGGAACGTGCCAAAGAAAAATTCTTTCTCTCTCTCTCTCTTTTTCTCTCTCCCTCTCCCCCTCATTCCCCCCTTCTCATCTGTGTTTCCAGAGAGAGAAAAAAAAGCAACGCAGAAATAAAATCCTCCCACAGACGGAAAAATAAGACAGCATCCGCGCAACATTACAATGCATTACATAATTTGCTCCACTCAACAAACCTATCTAGGACAGCTTATGACGTAGATGTCATTCTCCTACGGTTAACCTCTTGGTTGGACAGGGCTGTCCACTAATGGTGTCAGGACTGTGAGGTCCTCGTAAGTGCTGCTGTGGTCAGGAATCACACGCATGGTCACTGTGAATGGGACCTGACAACCAAGCTTGCAGTTCCATAGTAGACCACTGGGGGCAGCGTTCGAAAGGAAGACCCCTGTGGTGCTCAGCACTCAAGCGTAATGCAGCTGAAATGGAAAGATATCTGTGTGTGTGTGTGTGTTTGCTCCCTTCTCCTTTCTCTTTCTCTCTCTCTCTCACAATCTCTCTCTATCTCTCTGAATGTGTATTACATGACACCAATGACATTACAGAAGGTCCTTATCAGAAGCAACCCTCTGACCTTCAGGAGTCTCCTAATGCGCCAGCCCACTGTGTGTGCATTTCTAATGGCATCTGACTTCATTGCATTTACCATGGTGGTGTGTGAGCCCGACCGTCGGTGCAGAGACATGTTGCAGGCTAACTCATGCTGATGGCTTGTTGCTTGAGTGCTCTCCGCCGCTCTGGCTCGGAGAGGCTGACAGATGTTGCTGGGATTTCTGCGAATGTGAGAGCTCCCAACGCCTTTACCCTTTTCGCTTCTCTCCCTGCACTCCGGCTTTAGGTGTCGGCGCGGCTGTCCGACATACTGGTTGAGAGATTAGTGGGGGAAGTGCCGTATTTGCTACTTTTCCATGATTAGAGAACATGAGAAATTGGCACCAGGTCTGAACTCCAAGGCACCAATGATGTCCGGACATTCTGAGCACTATCGCCAATAGGCTTCAGTTCAGATTTCATGGACACAAACTGAACGACTTCGAAAGGTCATCACGTTGCATTACATTTACTCTTTAGGTGAGGAGAGTTCATTGCTGTAGTACAGTTTACAAGAGAAATGTTTCACATTAACATCTGTTAAGCTGTAAGATATTTTAAGAGATACGTAAAGGCCAGAAGATAATTTATTGTTAGAGCTTACAGTCAGTGACAAGAGGAGCTCATTTCATTGACTGAGGTAAATCAAGGTGCTTTGTGCACCTTGATAAAAAAGTACTTCAATAAAAAGAAGTACATCTTATTGACATCATGAATGTAACAGAAGTAAACGCCACAAAAGTCCATCCAGCTATTCATTCAAAACTGATAGAGAGAGAGAAAAAAAATATAGTGTAGGTTTGAAATTAGTCAGATCTAAGATCTCCTGGCAGTGAATGACAACACATTTTGGGGGGGAGGGTGTTCTCTGATTTCCTTTCCATTTCTGCTTTCCCTTGGATTGATTTTATGAAGAGACACTACTGCCCGAGTGGTGCCTGAGGACTTAAGTAATCTACTAGTTTAGTATTCCCTAAGCATGCTGGAAATTTAATTGCCCAGTTGAGAAATATAGGAATTTGAATTGAAATCAGTTCTTTTCCTGGCCTGAAGCCATCATACAGGATGAATGCAATGTGCTCAGCTCGGATTAGTTAATGCTGTGGCTGTATGATTCTGAATGAGCTGTATACCTATAATGGTCTCTTTGGGAAGCTATTTGCTGGGGTCCAGGTGATTATTTTCCAACGAAGACTAGGCTGGGCATGAAATTGTTCTTTCTCTGTTTCCAAGATGGTGGAAGTGCTGAATGATGATGGCTATCTGAAAGTACTGAAAATTGCTTGAATTTATGGCCTGCTTCTTACATTTCATAGCCTTACTCGTAGTTGATGGTAATTTTTTTGACGTTGCTGTCAGACATAATTATCTCTCTGTCATCCAAGCAGCACCCTACTATACTATACTGTCGTTATATTTTTTCATATTTCTACTTGAGAGCACTCTGAAGTGTGTTTTTATATGTTTTATGTATATATCTGCAATGGTACAGTGCACCCAGGAGGGTTGCCTTAGACGTTGGCCTCCCATTTGGCAGAGCGAGTCGGGCCCATTTAGACTGGCACTCCTGGTGACAACGTGGAGGCTAACGTGACATGTTGTGTGCATAAAGCAATTCTGTGGGTGCCAGTCAGGTTTAGAGGCTTTTAGAGAGGCTGGAGGGAGCTTTGACAGTGGCTGCGGACAGCTGAGCCGGGCGAGCGTAGCGGCTAAGCTAGTGGAATGACAATGACTCGTCCCCCACCACCACCACCACCACCACCCCCACCTTCTTCTCTCTCTCTCTCTCTCTCTCTCTCTCTCTCTCCCTCTCTCTTTCTCTCGCTCTCTTTCTCTCCATGCCGGACTAGCCCCTGTGCTGAAGCAGCATTTCATTTTCCCCGGTGTGACAGACACAGATAACTCAATTTTTGAAGCCAAACACACTGCCAACACAATCACACCTGGAAAGCATTAGTTTATGGGCCAGGGCAGTAGATGGGAAAATTAGTTGTTTGAAAAAAGAGGACCTTGTAGGCAAAATCTCATAAGTCCATCCACAAGGCTGCTTTCTCTTTGGCTTAATTTCTTGTTTTAATAATCTGATCAAACCGCTGACTCTGATGTGGGCTTGTGGTGTTTAGTGCTTCGTATTAGAGGAGTCATGTTAAAATTGTTTCTGTGCAAGTGGCACCCTGTTCGGCATCGTTTGGGGCAGCAGTGGCACCTCGTGCAGTTTTAGAGGGGGGCAGTCATTTACCTCTGTCTCGAGATGCATTTCATTGTGTCATTTTATTTGGTTAATGTTGGAGAAAATGCATTTGGAAGAAAAGGTAGTGAAGCGGAAAATTTAATTTCAAATGACGGACCTTTCAGAGCAGTGGGACAAACTGCAAGGAGTGAACTTACTGCCTCATGCGAGCCCAAGTGATTTGTCAAAAGGTGCAGGAAAAAAGAGTTACTCTGACACAGCACTTCTGAAACCATGACTTATGTATATTAGAAATCCAGGTCTGTTTCACTATCTCTCTCCTTCTTTGGGATTTATGTTTTGCTTTGTTTTTTTTTACTTTTATTTATTCATGCTTTTTTCCCCCCTGCTGTGGGCGGGTGGCACAGTTTGTGCTGTGCCCGCTCCGTAATTGACCTAACTCTGCATAACATGAGACTCTCCGTGCGTGAGGGAGATTCAATACACCGCGTCCACGCTGGGATTGCATTCCGTTTCGAATTCTGTTGAGGCCAGCGTTATTCTCTGCGAACGAGATTGAGCCTTTTCTTGCTGCTGGAGCATCTGTGCTTGGGGTAGTGCTCCTGTTGAGGTGGAGGGAGTGGGGGGTGTCTAATACATTAGCCCAGCTAAAAGTGCCCTTTCGATGCTTGTGGAGATTAGTGAATCCCTTGCACTCTTTCCAGTCCTCTGGGAGCCGGTTTCTTCAAGGAGGAAAATGCTGTTTTTCCATGTTTAGAAGATACCACTGGCCTGTTCTTTATTGCTTCTCTCTCTCTCTCTCTCTCTCTCTCTCTCTCTCTCTCTCACTTTCCTCCTTTCCCTGAACCTCCCTTGGTGCAGCCTGATATAAATGCTTTATATAGATTTTTTTGGCTGTGGATGGAGGTCACCTCAATAGTGTGCCATCATTTCTGTTCCCTGGTCTTACCTGTCTGAGTACCTGCTTTTATGTTTGGTTTTCTGCTGAACATTTCTCATGTGGTGTACCTCTACATTCTTATACTTATATGAGATGCTTGTGTGTTTGTTTGTGTGTGTGTGTGTGTGTGTGTGTGTGTGTGTGTGTGTGTGTGTATGTGTGTGTGTGTGTGTTTAAACATATTGATCTTGGGGTTAATGCAGGTATTCAAATGAGTCAATACTGAATAACAAACAAATAAGGTAATTGTTTGCTTGCATTAAAACCGCTGTCCTCCCTGCCTTCTCCTGGTTTTATGTGGTGTAAAACGTGCACCTGTAAAAAAGGATTGTGCAAGAAAAAGAAACCACTTGTCCCTGCAGGGTGTTTTATTTTATATTTCCATTGATCTGATCCACCTGATATATGGCTGTGCGATGTGTGTTTGTGGAGGCGGGGACAGGGGACGCTTGGAGCTTGAGGTGCGGACGGCCTGTTAGGTGGCACTGGTCAATCCTTTGGCAATGATTGTACTCGCCGAGGAAATGTTCCCCTTCAGAAGACAAAGCCGGTTTTAATTGCCGGTGCAGGCTGGTTCTGCATTATTCATAGGGCGCCATGTGGTCCGTACCCGTATCGAGCCGAGCTGAGTCGAGTCGGGCCACGGTGTTAATGCCCAATTCACAGCTGCACAGTCAGCTCCAGGCAAGCGCTGCTGATTGACAAACAAATACCTTTACATACAAATGAAATGCAGGGACTTTTTAACTGGCCGAATGACAAGTGCTGTGGACTCACTGAAGATTAAACAGTGACAGTGTTGCATACTCACACACCTCTCCTCATTCTCCCTATATCCTGTGTCAGTTAGACTCCTAATATTGGGTCTAATAATCCATTATGCCCACTATAAAATACATTATTTATCGTATGGCTGTATCATCCACTCATGGCTATATTTCTATGGGCTATATCTACCCGTGGCTATATTTTATTCCTAAATATATAAAGATGCTATACCTTTTCATTCCCCCCATTTTCATTCGTGACATTAATATGGAGCTCCTAAGTCACAAGTGCAGCCTAGCAGTCTAGGAGTATAGAACACTTTCGCAAAGTGCACAGCCCCTTGACGATGGTAACAAGCCACAGAAACCAGACGCAGCTTCTGACAGTCGTGGTTCTGCATGTGATTAAGGAGCATCTGTGATTTGAACGCTGGAGTCTGTCAGAGGCGATTATATTTTTTGTGACGAGCGGCATCGTAGATCAGGTGGTCAACAGACAGGTGGCGCTAGGGAGTCATGGGAGGACAGTGCTGGGGGTGTAGGGGCTGAGGTGTTCGTCTTTACACACCTGCAGACCATGAGGACATCAGAGTCAGATGTGCTCTTTCATAGGATCCTTTCTATTACAAAAAAATGGATGGCACTTATGGAACAATAAAAACTAGAACTAATAATTCATATACTATTTCCCATATTATTATTATGATTATGATTATGAATATTATTACTATTATTATTATATGTGAGCATGAAGTCCAAATGCAGATGCAGGTGATATGTTTGAGCGCACCTGCATCTGTTTGACATAGAGATGCTTTTACTGCAGAGGTGTGATGCTGTGATGAGGTTATTATTATTATTATTATTATTATTATTATAATTAAGCATGAAATCCAAATGCAGATGCAGGAGATATGTTTGAGCGCACCTGCATCTGTTTGACATAGACATGCTTTCACTGCAGAGGTGGTGATGCTGTGATGCATGTGAGCTTCATGACTACAGGTTCCACATTCAGGCACAGTGAAGGAGTCTGACTGGGAGAGGTCTGCCTTCGCCACACTGGCTTTCACCGCCATGACCACGGCAAGCTTCAAGTCACACATGCCCTTCATTTTCAATTACCCGCACTGAGGGGGTTGTAAATGTCATGCATTCCTTTTCATGAAACATTGCGGAGAAAGTGAGAGAGAGAGAATAAAGGACAGCACAGGGAAAGAGAGTAAGAGAACGTAATCTGCCAGCACTTCATCTGGTAAGCTGAAAGGGTGATGGGGGGAATAAGTGTGCAACCTTTGAGAGAAGCGTGTGAAATAGGGATTAGTCATGACCCAAAAATAAGGTTGGGCATGTTTGACTTTCATGCACTGACTGCATTAACATTTGCCAGAGAGGGTCAAGCTGGAGGTCTCGTGGGTCATCCTGACCTACACCACATTCTCCTCAGAGACACACACACACACACACACACATTAGGAGGCTTCCTTTTGTTGTCCACTTCTGGTAATCAATGTGGCCCACCCATTTTTTTGTACACACCCCTTTTTTGTCTCTATCTCTGTCTTTTCCTCTCCATTCTTAGTCTTTCTTATGCTTTATCTCTCTCTTTCTCTCTCTCTCTCTTTCTCGCTCTCTCTCCTTCCATCTCTCTTTCTCTCACATTATTGATGTGTTTGCTCACTGAAACAGGCCTGGGCCGAGTGCCAGGCTGAGACTCCCACTCAACGTCTCCTGTCCTCTGTCCTCCTCCCCCTTGTCCTTCATTGAGACGTTTCGGGGATCATACCTATCGACCGTATTAATCAACACGCTGTGGCCCGAGAATCATTACTCCAGCCAGCACTCACTGCATAGCCACTGAGGCTGGTCTGCAAAAGTCCATGCAGAAAAAAGCTACATCTTGTAGTCCGTTTGTGGACTTTAAGCTAAATGACTACATGTGTTATTGGCCACTGATAAGATAGCCAGTCAAAAGAGCATAGAGGCGAGATGCGCGTTATAATCAGGGCCCTGTTTGGAGGAACACCAGGTCTATTTCGCTTGGCTGGCACAGGTGTACCTTAATTGCATTGTTGGAGCCAACACTGGAAAACACAGAACAATTTCAGGCTGCAGACGTGAGACGAATGCTTTGGCCTTCTCGTCCTCGTCTGGTCCATCTTGGGCAAACTTGCTCGGTGCTGACCCTGATTTCCGTGTCACATATTAATCGCTTGGAGTTTTGTTGTGGTGTAATTTGCTCCTCACAGGGGGGGAAAATAACAAACAGTATAGAACAATACACATTACAATAGAAAGCAAGGAAATGATCACTGTCATTTTATTTAGGTCTAGTGTTGTAAAGATGTCTTGTCCATACTGAGTAGCGTGGCTGTGGATGTTACTGTAACTCCATTATCTTTGAGGCATCTTTGATGCTGTGCTTCTCCCTATGTTCCCAAGCTCATCTGCAGGTAATCCACATGAATGTGTCAAATAATGGGATTCAGTCAGACACAACATCCCTGTGCCACGTGCTCTGGGCCAGGTCGCTGCAGCAGAGGACACTCCACTCCTCCTCTCCTCTCCTCTCCTCCTCTCCTGTCCTCTCCTTTCCTCTCCTCTCCACTCTTTGTTTGTTTCTTTATACTTGGTGAATCACATATTGATGGAACATGATGCTCCTCTCACTTGTATACACACACACACACACGCACACGCATACACACACACACACACACACCTCTATTGAGTTGGTATCCACAATGCAAGCTGTAATTTGCTCCGTTCTCTCTGCTGCATATCCCTCTTATTATTTTTCAGAGCGCCAGAGCGCCCGCGGACCTTTGTAAGAGACAGTCGCACCATCCCGAGGAGGCAGGCTTCCATTAGCTTTCCCACAGCTGGATTGTTTATGTGTTCTGCTTGCGTCTTAATGTATTTGCGTCGTGGACAGACTTTCATCTGAAATTGACTAGCTGTGTGTGTGTGTGTGTGTGTGTGTGTGTGTGTGTGTGTGAGAGAGAGAGAAAGTTTGTGTGTGTGAGTGAATGCTTTCAAGGTTTAGTTGTTATGTTTGTTATGGATGGACTTCCATGTAAAATGGATTGGACTTGTGTGGTTTTGGCAACAGATGCTTTCCTCTTATAAAATGTGAAAATAGTGAAAAAGATCATTCTTGTGAACATGTGAGTTAACAATGTAATGTACATATCTGTATGTGTCCATATTTGCATCTGTTTATATATGGATATGAAAGCTAAACTAATTTAATGTGGCCGGCGTGTATGTGTGTGTGTGTGTGTGTGTGTGTGTGTGTGTGAGAGAGAGAGAGAGAGAGAGAGAAAAAGAGCGAGAGAGAGATCCTCTGTGTGACCTCCCACAATACAGTCAAACCTTGGCGTGTGCGCACACACACACACACACACACAGATATACACACATACACTCACAGAAACACCTAGCCACACCTAGGCACATGTACACACACACACACACTCACACTCACACACACACACACACCTAGCCACACACACAGTCACATTGCACACACACACACACACACACACAAACACACACGCATACATTCTGATGGGCATCCGCTGTCATCCCCGCAGGGCCCCGCACCAGCAGGCGTCTGCGTCGGACCTGGAGGTCATCTCGCAGCAGGTTGAGGAGGAGGCTCAGTGCATCGCGCCCGTCCAGCTGGTCAGCTTCGCCTACAGGGACCTCCCGCTGGCTGCGCTGGACATCTCCCTGGCCGGATCCCAGCTCCTGTCCAACCTGGACGAGGAGGACAACAGGGAGGGGTACGGAGGACATAGAGGGGGCTGGGGAAAACAGACACACACACACACACATACATGCACACGCTCTAACATGCACTACACACACACACACACACACACACACACACACACACACACACATGCACACACTCTAACATGCACACACACACAGACATATATATACATACACACACGCTAACATGCACGAACACATACTCACACACACACAGACTATAACATACACACACACATACACACAGACTTATGCAAATACACTCAGATACACAGGCACATCAGCAAACAAAAACAGCCTCTCACACAAGAACACAGGCATAAGGCATAATACAATTACAAACTGTCCTGTCCTTTTATTCCACACACACACACACACACACACACACACACACAGACATACAGAGAGAGAGAGAGAGCTAATCTGCTTTGGAGCCTATCTCTGGCTAATTAAGTCTGAAGTGTGTGTTCTGTGTCTAAAATCAGAGGGGGTTGTTTTTGTTCGGCTTGTCAGAACAGGGCAAAAAGACAGCACAGTATCTTGTCTCCGTATGGTGTGTGCGTCCCCACACCAGGACCGTATGACTTTGAGTGTCTCTACAGATCTAGTTGGAGTCAGGGCCAACAGCCCAGCTCAAACTCTTTTGGAGGAGAGGAAAGTATGGTAGTCATTTGAGTAGGCTGAATGGGAGAGGGGAGTCCTGGAGGTGGCATCACTCAACACTCAAAGGGAGAGTGATTATACACATTTTTGTGTCTAAAACTTTTCTGTGTCAAACACTAGAAAATTCTGCTCTTGTACCTGTAGCAGTCCTTCCCGTGCACTCTCCAGTGTTTCTCAGGTGTTTGTGGTGTTTGTTATGGGGGACCACAGAGAGAGGCTTAGGTGGAGCCATATCGTTACCTTGCTAAAATAAGCCCAAATCATTGACCAAGCCCAAAACATCTAAAAAGGTATTTTAGTTAATTATTTTTTTGTAATTCTTGAAAAACCTGAAAAAAATTACATAGGCGATTATTATAGCAAGGTGACAGTATGCTATTCTACAAAGTCAATAACATTGCTTTAAATGTGTGCAAGACAGGGGGTGTGTTCTCTCAAATATCAGTAACATTTTTTCATATATGATATTGTGCTTTTATTTCTTTTGTTAGATCAGATATGTACATGTATCAATGTAATGTAGCAGTGAGACTTGGATGCTGTGTACCCTGCTAATCCCATGTCAGAAGTTGCAGATGTGAAGACATGAGACCTAGTTGATGTGGGGCAGAAGTGATGAGAGTGTGTGTGAGTGTGTGTGATGAGAGTGTTTGTAGGAAAAAGGACTAGGGGGAGAAGTCTGAAGTGTGGTATCTATCTGTCTGCACTCTTCTGAGCCTTAGATTAATGTCTCCATTGAAAGCCAAACTTTGAATGGGCCCATAAATCCCGCCTCATCACGAGGGTGAGGGCAGAGATGTGTGTGAGAGGTGGCGGGTGTGGAGCATCTGCAGGTGGTGAGTGGAGGAGCAGCTCTGAGTTTCTGTGTGTGGGTGTATGATCATGTGGATACCGGATTGTTCTGGATTAAAAAAAAACTGTCATGTGCACAGCTATGGTATGAATACCAGGTAAAAGGTTTGGTGAAAGATTCTAAGACAGCTAATCTAGTTTAAGGCCTGATGTCTTTCTCTTGGTTTTATCACCTTACTGAATGAGAGTAAATCTAAGTTATGGCTTGTCATGGATTAAACTTAACATTGCTGAGGAATGTGTCACGTTTTATGGGCTTGGGTGATTTTTACTCCCATGCCTTTACTGATTTCTGACCAATGGGGAGGCCCCTAGAATGATTGACATAAGGGTTCCAGATTTCAAATCAATACGGATCAAAGGGTGATCATATTTCCCCACCACTTGAAACTGACATACAGGAGTTACAGGTTTTGCTATTCATTTTCACACTTGTCTCAACACAATGTCCACCATTTCAAAACTCTTCGTACAGTGTGCTTTACCAATACACATCTGAGCTCCCTAGTTAACTTTTGCTGCAAAATACACTACAGCCACCAAAACTCTTCATATTTCACCCAAAATTACTAATGCTGCTGTAACTATACCACATGCTGTTACTCAGCAACACATCAATGGCAATCAATGTGTAGTAACACAAAAACAAAAACAACTTGAAACAAAACACATAAAATATAGCTTTTCTCATAAGGCTTGACGTAGGTCAAGTTTGTTACATATGTCATGTACAGTATATGTTCAGTACACTATCCAACTATCTAATTGACATTTTTGTGTATTGGCGTACCTCTGGCAACAGAAAAAAAATAACATGTGCAGTGACTGAATGAAAATTTCTCTGTTTCTGTGTAAACTGAAGGAATGTGCAGATGCAACATCACAATAGAACAGTGGCTGTTTCCTAAATGGTATACTGCTATACTATTTACTGCAATATGTAAGACATGGATAGCACCACTGAGAGACTCCCTTGTATCAAGAAAATGTCTGTGTTTGACTTGTTAGCTCACTTTATAATATAGTTTACTATAATGATGGTTCTGTGATGTAAAACCAGTACAGTAGTAAAATGTTAACACGTTTTCTTGGTAAAAAACATTAAAAATCTAGCAATGGTACACACCAGACTTTCTAAAAATTGTATGCTGTAGTCTAGGAGTATGGCAGTATGCCATTTCAGTTGATTTACTATATTTTGTAATTTGCAGTATACTGTAATGTAGTATGTTTTGGAAAAGAAAATATAGTGTGTACACAAGTGTACTATGTTATCTTGTCTCCTGTTCCTGCATGTTGTACTGCAAAAAGGTCAGTGGTCATTACAGGAATACTACATCACTTGGGGTTCTCATATAATGTCCCACTACAAAAACTAATACATGTAAATAGGACTACATTACTGCATAGAGTTGAATGTAGATTGACTAAATATATTGTATTTTATTTCTTTTAGGGTTTGACTTCACAGCTAACTGATTTGATAAGAGCATCTAAATATCTGCAAAACCTGCTGATATAATTTTGTTAGAGGTGAACGTTTACCAGAGGAAGTGTCCATGGATTTCAGATGAAGTGGTGACTGAATGCCTTTTGTCCTAAAGCAATGCAAAAGAGCACACAGTTTGGCTCCAATTGTCTATGGTTGTTGTGAATATGTTACAAGTTTTGTAAAAGTAGACATTGCATTGAGACAAGTGTGAAGATGATTGGCAAAAACTGTCAAATGTGTCCCGTAGCAGGGCAGCTTGATGCAGCTCTGCTTTCCTCATGATTTTACCAGCAGGATCAAAGTTGTTCTTTGTTGGGGAGCAGAGACCAGTAACAGATTGGTGAGCTTAGGTGAATATGGTGAAAGCAGCGTAGCACCAAGGAGCAGCGTAGAGGTGTTCATGGTGAATATTCATCACCCTTAAGAGCCATAATGACTTCACTGGCATGAATGTGCTTTATGATTGGCTGATGTGTGCCAGTATTTCTTCAAGGTTAGCAGGTATTGGGATTCTGCCATTTCCACAGAGAAAATACTATTATTTTTTGATGTGTTAGACAAATGGACCTAACGGTGTAACTGAGCAGGGGACATTATCCTGCTTGACGGGGTCAGACTCTGCCTTCTCTCTGTTTAATGCAACTTATAACTCATAATTGTACACGACAAGCTATTGAATTGTCCATATTTATCTTTAATTTGTTGGCAAGTGCCTGACATTTTCAGAGGGTAATTGGTAGAGGACTACACGATCCATTTTGAACCCCACTAAGTCATTAATTGATGTTTGATGTCATGCATGTTTGTTGGCATTAGTCATATTTCCCCCCTGTACTACATCGCAATACAATTTGTTTTGAGACAAAAACTCTCTCTCTCTGTCTGTCTTTCTATTTCTCACCCTCTCTCTTTCTCTCTCTCTCTCTCACACACACGCATATGCGCACATGAATGTATACATGTTGCATAACCACATACGTGTACATTGTCTTGTTCCAGAAACACATGTGCATGCATGTAGACATGCATGTATGCACACACACACACACATACACATACACACACGCACACACACACGCACAGACACACACACACACACACACACACACATACACATGCACACACACACACGCACACACACACAGACGCACACACACACACACACACATACCTCATGCTAGGCCCCTTTGGCCTGAAACAATGACTGCTGTTAGCGCCATATTGTTTGTGAAATGTCAGGTGCCAGTAGATGAACTCCTTGTGTCGGCAGGGGAGCGCGGCGCTCGTGCTTTCTGACATCACGCCACTGCTGCTCGGCCTGCTGGGAATGTGGAGGACCCCCCCCTCCCCTTCCCTTCAGAGCGTCGTTTTGGCGCGGCCGGCTGCCTTCCCGTCTGGAGTGTGTGGCTCAGGTCGAGGCCAGCGCTGTGCCGCTCCGCAGTGCCACGCAGAGCGAGTCGACAAACACCATAAGCTTCATTACGAGCTCCGCCATGCAGTCCATCAGCCACACCTCACTGTGTGTGTGTGTGTGTGTGTGTGTGTGTGTGTGTGTGTGTGTGTGTGTGCGTGCGCATGAGAGAGAGAAAGTGAAGGAGAGTGTGTGTAAGCAGGAAAGTGTAAGTGCCTGGGTATTGTATAGGTATGTACTCTGTGTGTGTGTGTGTTTGTGTAGGGTGGGGTGTGTATGATAGTTAGATGGAAGGAGAGTGTGTGTGAGAGGGACAGTGTAAGTGCCTTGCCTGTGTACAGTGTAGGAATGTAGTGTGTGTGTGTGTGTGTGTGTGTGTGTGTGCACGCCTGTGAGACAGATGGCCTCTACAGACTCCTGTATGTGCGAAAGGTGGCAATGTGGCAGTGTCAGCTTAGGCTCAGCTCTCAGCCTTGCAGGGCTGAACTAGTTTGCACACAGTGTTCATCGAAAGCCCAGGTGAGTTTCACTTGGCTTTATCTAGCGGAATGCTAACATGATTGCTGCGAAACCTCTCCCGTGCATTTCTATTTTTTTTTTTCAAACAGAGGAATGTAAATTGCCTTGAGAATGAAAGTCGCACCTCTCTGTTCCCTGTTTTGGTACAAATGCTGTCTCTTCACTTCAGTGCAGGAAACGGTATGGAAATTCCTATAAAGTGCTTGTTAGACTGACCAGTATTAGAAGATCACAGCCTCTGATAAGATTCCATTGAGCATTCCAGGGTGTCGGCGTCATGGCGGTTTCTGTCATCAGGGCCAGTTTATTACTGGGTCAAGGCAAACGAGGGGGAAGCCCGCGTCCCTGTCCTGAATGGCGGCGTCTGTGTGACTCAGTGTGACGACATCAGAGGAATGACAGGGACAATAGTGCTGTCACTCATGCCTTCAGTAGATATACATTGACTAATTATAGGCTGGCAGAACCATGAGAAAGTCCTTTTTTTGCCACAGCAAAAAATGCTACTGAGACGCTGCAAGGTCATTAGTGTGTTCCAGCCTTCGAGCCATTCACGACCAGTTTGGTCTGGATTTGGAAATGTGTAGAAAATCATTTGTGTCTCTTAGGTATCTTGATGAGATCTTGATGAAATCTGAACAACAGTGGCGGTTTATGAGAAAATTGTAGACTTTTGCCCCACAGCGACTGGAGACATAACTTTCAGAAGTGATTCAAAAATGTAAGGAGATGAGGTGAATTTAAAGTTCTGAATTGAAAAGAGCTATCTCTCCTACCTACTCGTCTCTGCAGAGTAACTGTCAGATTCAGTCCCAGGTCATCCTCCCACCTGCCCCTGGCTTTTCCAATAGCTGCACTCGCTCTTTGCAATAGAGCTTACCTACAATGGAAAAGTGCCGCCCCCTTTATTGTAACAGGGAAGCGGAGCACTTTCATCATTCTCTGGTGCAGATGTTTGCCTGGCCTGAAGGTCGAGATGCAAGTTGTTCTTTCAATGCTCAAGAGAGAGCGGAGGAATGGAGGCCTTTTTTTTCGATTGCTAATGCGTCTAATAAAGTTGCTGAATCTGCCATTGCACGACCAAGTGAGCTATTTTGGTGTAAACTAATGTACAGTCGGCATCAGGAACTTCCCAGGGAGTACTTGCTTACAATGTCAGCAGCGTCCAGAGACAACTAGCATGGGCCAGATGGGAGATTCTAAGGGCAGAGCCCACATTCTGTGCTTATATGTTTACAGAAACACTACAGGAACAAAGCAAGAGGTGGGAGTGGATGGGAGAGAAGACCTATACTGTACCTGCTCTAAAGCAATATTCCAGATTATTCTAGAACAGTTGGCGGTTTGCCATTTGGTCTGTGTTGTGCAAAATGTTCTCTTTCTTTTTTCTACCAACAGTTCTCATTGATCTCAGACAACAGGGGTATACGGGCTATACAGACTCTAAAACAGAACTGAAACAGAAATGCTTCAAGCTGAATTTACATTGTATGAATAGGGCATGAATTGCATATTAGTGTCATATTTCTTTCGATAGGTTGTACCTGTAGCCAATCCAGTTGCATTAATGTTTTCCCAGAACAATATCCTGATTGTTTCGGATCCAAGTTCTTTATTTTCCATAGTCAGAGCTTTTTTAGTGCAACTTAAAAAATAGCTATAGAGCACAGAGCAATCATCTGAATCTAACAGGAAGTTTTGTGGATTATATTCACAGACTACACCTTTAATGTCTGAATCGTGTCTGTTCATGTTCACTAGAATAAAGTGACATAATGTTGTTGTTTGTGTTCGTGTGTTTGGGGCTTAGAACCCAGCTCTGGCACAGTCCTGGTCTGGAGGTTGGCATCTTTGACTCCTGCGTGCACCTGTCAAAGGATCCTCTCCAGGAGCATGGTGTGTGTGTTTATCTGCTCCGAGTTGCCGCTACTCTCACTCACACACACACACACACACACACACACACATGCACGCCTTTCCCGCTCTTGTGCTTGTCCTCTCAGCACTAGAGATGTGGAAAGGAAACAGAGTATACACATACTTATGCTTGTATTCACACACACACACATAAACACACATACACAGACACACACACACGCAAAATAAACAGAAATGCACATATACACACACACAGAAAGAGCAACATGGCAATCTGGATGACCCCACTTTCAATTTAACCTCTGTATCCCTTGACCCATTATTCAGCTCTTACCTCTACTGTCTAACACACACACACACACACACACACACACACACACAAACATAAACACATACACACACTAACTAATGGGGATATATAGAGATCAGTAGTCTGGTTCACTTGCCTGCACACTTATACTTGCTCACGCTTTCAGTCATTCATTTGTGAACACACATACACCCATACGCGGACACACACACACACACACACACGCGTGCGCTCAGACACACGCGCTCATGCAGTGTGTTGCCATGAAACGGTGGGAGTTGCCCACCAGAGAGTTGGAGTGCATGTTGGTCTAGCGCTGTTGCCTAAAGTAGCCTTGCCAGTCAGCAGGAGTGGGCGCTGGTGTGGGAGGTGCTTGTTCTTGCTGAACTTCGGGGGGCACTTGCAGTGCTAGCAGATTCATTGGAAGGCCAGTCAGTTTGCGTGTGTGTGTGTGTGTGTGTTTGTGTGTGTGTGTGTGTGCACGTGGGTTATTATTAGAATTCTGGCAGTGCATCTTCCTGTCCGGAACATGCTTGGAGACCCAAGCTGGTCCATGTGTGTGTGTTTTTGTGATGTGTGTGTGGGAGTGTGTTTGTGTGTGGGAGTTAGTTTGTGTTTGTGTTGGATGTGGTCAGTGGCTCATGTTCATGCGTGCTTGTGTGTGTGTGTGTGTGTGTGTGTGTGTGTGTGTGTGTGTGTGTGTGGGAGTTAGCTTGTGTGTGTGTGCTGGATGTGGTCAGTGGCTCCTGTTCAATAACTCCACCAGTTCCTTCCTTCCACCCATCCCCACCCCCTTCCACCCCCCTCCTTTCCTCTCTATTTTGGTTGCTAACTTCTTCCTACTGAGTGGCACTGGTCGGGTCGCTATGGGCGGCTCAATGGGCAGCTACAGAGACTCCATTCCATCACACTCTCAGCAGGCTCTTTGACGTACACGGATGCAGTGTTTATTTTTTGTTGTTGTTGTTGTTTTTGTTTTGCTTTGTTTTTCTGCTTCACTGATTTCTCTCCTATATTTTTAGATCATTTTACTATCCTCCGTACTGTACATGATGTGAAAGAATCACACAGAGCTCTTTGACGCTCCATGGGAGTGAGTCACAGTTTGATGTTTTGCGCCGTGCTGCACGCAGGACTGGTTCCCAGTGGAGCGACAGCGCTTGGTGTGTGATGGTGGTGGTGGTGATGGTGGCGATGGTGGTGGTGATGGTGCTGCTGGCGGTGGTGGTGATGGCGGTGGTGGTGATGGTGGTGCTGCTGCTGCTCTTACTGCCCCTGCATGGCTTAGATGGGATGACCAAAGAGTTCTGCTATGCCCCTGTATGATGTACACCAGCCACGAAGAAACGCATATGCATGACCACTCATTTACAAACATACCAACATAAAGCAGGCACACAATCATGCTTGAATGCTGTACATGAATCAGTGTTAGTTTTTATGGTAAGGAATGCATGCAGCAAACATTGGTGTGATTTTGTTCACAGGCAGTGTGCTACATGGGGTTATAGAGGACTGGGTTTGTTGGTGTGTTGTGAAGTCACACATTACATAGTATTATTCTTCCATTCTATCATGCTTTTAACCAGTTCTTAACTAGTCAAACATCCTCTGTTACAAACCTCTCACCATTTTTTGCCTTTATTCTGATAGGAGAGTAGAGATTGACAGGAAATGAGTGGGAGAGAGACACAGGGAAGGATCAGGAAGTGACGTCAGGTCGTCCTCAAACCCGGGTCCTCAGGTTTATGGTATGAAGCTTTAGCCAACTTGGCCACAGTGGCCCCACCTCTCTGTTTTAAATAACACCCAAAGTAACACCCAAAGTACTTACCCACCTTGTTTCTAAGTGTGCTCCTGTAGCGGTATGCTGTAGCTACTGCGGCTCATGAGCGATGCTGTATTTCACTGTGTCAATGAAAAGCCTCCATCGGTCCATTAGCGTAGTGAATTAGATGGCAGTTTCATTTGTCCACAGTCTGTTGCAGTGCTGTTGAGCTTCCACCTTTAATGTACTTTTTAATGCACAGATTTAACGACGGCTTCTGAGCTTCTTTAGGTCCGTTTAACCGGATTAGCTGGGCAGGGTGGGGTGTGGGGGTGTGAAGGGAGGCTGGTGAGGAGGGAAGAGAGAGACGGAGAAAGTGGGGGGAAAATAAATAAATGAGTGGAAAAGGGAAAAATTTCATCAGGCTGGCTGAATGAGCATGTTATCAGAGGGCTTTTCCTGGTTTGGCCCGTGGGACCCTCAGAGTTTTCACAGGCACACTTTGGGTGGGAGCATCTGCCGGCTAGACCTCTCTGGAGGGGCTGAGCCGGGGCAGCCCGCTGGGACGGTGCCCAGGTGCACCAGCGCAGCTGAGGTCACTCCAATGGTGGGCCGCGCAGCTGGCGTCAGGCTTGTGAGGAGGGTGTGTGAGGGAGAGTGTGTGTGTGTTTGTGTGTTTATGTGTGTGTGTGTGTGTGTGTGTGTTTGGAGTGGGGGGGTCGTGTTGTGGTGGGAGCATATGCCATGAGTCTCAGCCACCGAGATGGATGTGAGGAGTGATGGTGACGCCATGGCAGATGGTTCATCTGGGTCAATCAGCAGAGGGACGGAGGAAGAGACAGGGATGTGTCTGTGCTCCACATACACACATGCTTACTATATATACATACAGCACCTACCTACATACATACATGCATACTAGAATATAAAGTGTTTTTATTCCAGTATCCATGCATGCACAGACACACACTCATAATTCAAATGTATGTGTGTGTGTGGATGTATGATTTGTCTTACATGTATGTGTATACATATACAAAGAGCTACACACCATAATTGGTATGTGATGTGTGTGCGTGTGCATGTGTGTGTGTGTGTGTGCGTGTGTGTGCATGTGTGTGTCTGTATCATTGAATCATTTTCTTACAGACTTATTTCAAGGTTTCCAAATTGGTCTGAAGAATGTTGCAATGGCTCTTTGTGAAGTAGGCTGACTGCCACTACACCCTTCATTCTTACCCCTGAAGCCTTCACTCCATTTTATCCCATATTTTCAGTCATTTATTATATTTCTCTCTGTCTCTCGCTTTTATTCTCTCAGTGAAAATGATTGAACTTGCTCTTTTTCAGCAATAGATTCTCTTTGGCGGTGTTAAATCTGAATGATAATCATATATCCTTACCCTTAATGCACTACCTCTTTTTGTCCATCTCTGCCCATATGCTTAGGCAAGGAAATGCTGGGAACTGTCCTCCCACATTTACTATTTCAGAGTCAGTTTGAAAGCATCACGTATGACACAGCATCACATTTATAGAGAGTCTGTCATTGTGCCTAACCCCCCCATACACACACACACACACACTCACACTCACACACACACAAATGTTCAGAATTTCATTTACATTTTGCAAACACAAAATTTTAACCTTTATAATACTTAGCATTAGCATAGCAATTATTAACTCCCTAGGAATATGCAGACGCTTTCACTGCATTTTTCTCTATACTTTTTTCTCTATACATTACTCCTGCAAAGAGTAAATAAAGGCAGTGTTCATGCTTGAGCTGAGGAGGGTGTAGTGTGACGCTGGGTGAAGGTGAAATGGGTAAAGGTGCTTGTTTTGGGGTAGGGCAGTGATGGCATAGAGGCCGCTCAGTTGGCGCGGCCATCAGCATTGCAGGCAAGCAGGGCAGGTTGATTACATGGCTCTAATGCATGTTCTGGGACGGGTTTCCAGCCCTTAGCTACCACACGTGCACACACACACACACACACACACACACACACACACACACACACACACACACACACACACACACACACATACTCACCTCCTGTTCCTGTACTTAACGAGACGTGCCACCGCTGCTTGCTTCACAGCAGATATAAATCAGAGTGTTAAAGCTAAGCACTGCTTCGGCACTCACAATTCCCCAATAGGGAGAACACAACCCCTCTCCCTCCAACCACACACACACACACACACACACACACACACACACGCAAAAGCTGTGTATATATAACAGTATATATATTGCCCCGGCCTCTCAACTGCTGGAGAGACAGTAGACTACATTGCTGTGTGTCCAAAGCTTGCAAGTAGTCTCTGTGTGTGTGTGAGTGTGTGTGTGAGTATGAGTGTGAGTTTGTGTGGGTTCTGTGGTTCTGTGGTGACTAAAGCAGTTGGAGTCAGGCCGAGCAAGTGGCCTTCCTGTTTGGGAGCCCGCTACACTGACCGTATGCTTCTTGCATCTCAATGGCTGACATTTCTGGGCAGGTGAAGGGAAACCATTAGAATTCACAGACATGCAAAGTGTGAGATTGCTTTTCTGGCTGAGAGGGAGAGAGAGAGAGAGAGAGAGAGAGAGAGAGAGAGAGATCAAGTGTCCTGGCAAATAAAAAAAAGAAGGAAAAAAACTCTATTAATGGGGAACAGGTTGTCGGCCGGGCGGCAGATGCTGGGGCGATCCATCTCCATTTTCCCTTGAATTAAAAGCCAATTTCACTTGAGGAACCTGAATTTGAAAATCTTGCGCCGGCTGTGAGCTTGCTGGGGCGCCATATGGGAGGTATGGTAAGAAAAATTAGGTGCCTTCTGCACCTCTCTCCAGACCCTTTAGGACAGGGATGGGGAAGGGGAGGAGGCAGGGGGTGAAGGGTTTGTCATGGGCGATCACAGTGATGGAGTTTTTGTCATTCTCACATTTGTCTCCTTTCAGCTTCTAATAACATAACAAAACAGATGCTTTTGGCTACAAAACCTCTCCAAATGGTGTGTGTGTGTGTAAGTGCGTACATGTGAATGTGTGAATGTTGAACAGAAATTAAAGCATTGAAAACTAGCGTATAGACAGCTTATTTATCATAATGTAATGAGTTTGAGAAAGACGGCAAATCATTTTCGACTGGCCCCAGATTTCTACGATTCATTTTGCTTTTTAAGTTTTATTTAATAAATTCAGCCCTCCTTTTAGGCTTGTTTGTTCTTGCTCAGGCAATTCTCCAGGTATTTGTGTGATTAATGATGTGTGGAGCCCTTCTCAATAAGGAACCTCTAGAATGTAAAATTGATTACCTGCGATACCGGTAGCAGAAGTCACATTCAGCATATATTTAGTGCTTAGTTGGACTTCTTCCTTCCTTGCCCAGAGCTCAGTGGAGTGGCGAGGTGTGTCTCTGGCCGATGATGTTACCACACAGGGCTTCTCACTGCTAGTGCCCTTCAGTCTGACCTGCATGCCAAATATATCCCAGTAGCTGGAACAGCAGTAGCAGTAGCACTAGAAGCAGTGGATCCCTCTGTGCTTTGCAATGGGACACCTAGCATGTGATGTAATGGAGTCCTGTGAAAGACCCACTGTTATCTACACACAGCATACTTTATCCAATTCAGGGATGCCATCTCCCAATTTCAAGTGTCTTTCTCAAAATGGCACACCCAAATTAAAAGAAAATTAGCACAGTACTCAGACTCAGAGATCTTTGTCATCACTCCAAATTGAGTATTTCTCAGAAATACTCGGCTACAGAGGTTAGAGGAGGTTTTCTATTCTGTCCAGCTCATTTACCTTACTTACTAACTTACTAAGGTGCACACTTTGTCAAAACTCAAGAACCGTCAAAACATTCATGGAACACTGACCTTGAATGGGACAGTGAATAGTTCACTGAAGCTGAAAGAGATGTGCCTTTAAAATAATGTGTCATTCCAGTGCATGTGTTATGCGTTGTGTGACGCTCTTGTCATTGGCTAAACAGATAATATGCAGAGCCAATCCAATGCCAGATGAGTTAAAACAAAGCGCACAAAATACTACATCTGAAAAGTTCTGAACATATACACATTAAACTTCAATACATGATACTCTGACACATGTTTGATGCTAATTGGCAAATCGACAAGCAAAGCAAATGGAGTGGAAGGCCATCCTGGTGCCTAGCTGGACACCCACCATCGTGTGTACATGAGCAGATTTGCGATCGGCATGAGTGTCTGAGGGCAGGGGAGGTGCAGTGGGCAGTGTGGGCAGAAAAGAGCCGTCATGGAAAATATGATGTCCGTCGTCTTGGGTTTTGTGACGGCATTATTCTGAGAGTTCGTCTGGCCTTGCACGTCATCACTTCACCGCATTTGGAGTGAAAGGCTTTTTTTTTTTTTTTTTCTCAAAGCACAAAAAAGAAACGAAAATTCTCATAATCGCTCTCTCGTTCCATGTGCTATGTCCTCCTCACATCATCCCTTCACTGCATCCTACAGAGGGCATTTTTTGTCTGTCTCCCTTTTTCTGTGATGAGACCCTCATAATATCAAGCTCTCAGTGCACAAGAAGAAAAAACATTGCAGTCCCAGTGTACATGAACAATGATAGTGAAAATGCTAGTCTTTTTTTTTTTTACTATTAATCAAAGTTTATACTGTACATACTATACATTGGTTTTACACTATTTCTACAGCTATGAGGTAAATACCAAGTTAATACCAGGCATTACTTATGAAGGAATGTTTAATAAAATGCATGGATGTGGTAGACATTTTTTTGTTTGTTTGTTTTGTTTGAATCTGAACGTTCCGGCCCATTGTGGACACAGCTTGGCACCTTTGAGTTGCACTCAGTCGCTTCCATTCCACATAGGTTGGGTCCAGCCAGCCATACATTGTGAATTAGTCTGTTTCTCACATAGGATGACACTACAGCAGCTCGTCCTTATCAGAGCCCAATAGAGGGGATTAGAGAGGCTTGACTGCACTTAATAAATGGTTATTATGGCCTGTGGAAATATCTTTGGTGTGCCTTGCTGGAGTTTTTTTTTCCTTAAAGAGGGCAAAGTTCCGCTTTCAAACATTGTCCTTATCGAGCTGTAGGAGGTTTAATAGCTTGCCAGTGCAGTGATGGAACGCAGGGCTAGCGAAGCGATGGAGAGACTAACAGGGGACTGGCCAAATCCATTTTTATGGTGAAAGAAAGGAGTCGCCGCGACAAAGCCTGATGAAGACTCGCGGCGCTGATTGATTTTTTTGAATCAACAGTAACGGCAGGGACTCAGCCTGGGCTAGTGCTGGTGCCGGGGCCGGTGCCCAGGCTCTGATTACTAATGCACCGGCCCGTCAGTTGGCTGGGAGTTTTTCAGAAAGCAAGACTCGGGGCCCATGCGTGTAAACGTGCAATTGAGACATCAATCAGCACGCCACACGATCAATTACACCCAACGCAGCCCCAGCATACCGCCACCCCCTCCCCCCTCCCCCCCTGCCTCCACCTCTCTCTCTCTCTCTCACTCATCGCCTCTTTCTCTCTCTCTTTCTTTTCCTCCCTCTTTCTTGACAGTTATTCCTTCAGGAAAGACCTTTTCCATGAGTTGAACCAGACCCTCTGATCAGGTGTGTCATCAGACATCATTTATATCCGCAAGAGAGAGAGAGCGAGTAGAGTCAATACATGTCTACATTTTGACAGGCCCCGTATAGCTTTTTCCTGGCTCTGACCTCTCTTTCTCCAAGTCTTCTCTCTGTCTTTCTTTTACTCTCTCGCTCTCTATCTCTCTTTCTCTTTTTCCCTTCTGCATCAGCTCGATAGCACACACACTCTCCAGTAGGGACCTTTCTGCAGACTGGCAGTGGTGCTTTAAAGGTCAGGGCTCGCTGAGGACGAGCTGAAAGGGCAAGAGCATTTGGGTTTTTTTTTTTTTCTTTCGTTCTTTTTTTCCCCGGCTGCAAATCATGGTTAATGACTTAATTCTGTGCCTCTAAATCTAAAACAAAGCAGTTTCTCACATCTTACTCCAGCTGAGAGCATTATTGTTGTATGTGTGTGTATGAATGTGTGTGTGTGTGTGTGTGTGTGTATGTGTGTAGAGCCCTGGCTGTCCAAGCTGTTTCTCTGTGTCACAAGCTTTTGACAACTCTGTCCACGGAGTGCCGAGAGCTCCGGCAGCAGGGGCATGTATGATAGCTCGTCGCTCCTGGCACCCATCAGTCGCCTTCATGGTTTAATCCACCTCCTCAGACCCCCACCACCCCTGCTCCCCTCTGCCACCCCACCTCACCCCATCCCACCCCACCCCACCCCACCAGAGTTCAATCTGCTCCCGCCGTAGCTCATGACGGCTTTATAAACCTGTCCGCACGGCTCCAGTCATTTCTGCCAGCCTGGACATCCATAACGCCAGCAGCACTGAGCACTGATTGGGTTGAGGAGGGGGAGTGTGTGTGTAAGTGCATGTTTGTCTGTGTCTGTGCCTGTGCCTGTGTGTGTGTGTGTGTGCATTCAGCATGCCATTTCCTGTGTACAGAACTGGTTGACAGTTTGTCTTCTGGAAATGCCTTTATATGTGATTCCTACATTTGATCATGTTGGGGAAAAACGCTATTTTTTGGTGAGGGCATATGATTTTTTTTTCTTAGTTTTTATGCCCTGCTTTGTATTCCTCCAATTTACACACAGATTTACGCACAGAGACACACACAGACACACACACACACACACACACACACACAGCACCTCGCAAGCGTCAAACGGCCATCATTTTCTCCGATGGTGGAAAATTGAATCCGGCTCCTCCAGCTTGGCAAGTCCCCCCCTCACCTTCTCTCTCCCCTCTTTCTCTCTCTCACCCTCTCTCTCTCTCTCTCTCACACACACCACACACACACACACACACACACACACACACACAAACATGTACACAAACTCTTTCTTTGGTAATCTGCATTGGTCACGAGTGCCCAACCCCCTCTTGTGTGATAACGGGCACAGGGGTAGTAGAGATGTGTGATCTGACTACTTTGTTGGGGAGTTTGTAAGGGAGTTGGTAAGGGAGCTTGTCTTTCTTGACTAGGTGCTGCCGATGATGATCACCATAGCCTGGGCATACCAAGACCAACTTGCAAGCAAATCTGAATTAGTTCTTTTGATTTAGTGTCTGTGTGTGTGTGCGTTGTATGTGTGTGTGTGTGTGTGTGGTGCACGTGGTGTTTGTGTGTTTGTGTGTGTGTGTGTGTGTGTGTGGTGTGTGTGTGTGGTGTGCACGTGGGGTGGTGGTGTGTGGTGTGGGGGGTGTGTGTGTGCATGTGCGTGCGTATGTGTGTATGTGTGTGTGTAACTGTGCGCTGGTCTGTCTGGAGTAGAGCCTATTGCAGCCCATTTCCAAATCACCCAAAACCTATAAACCAATCACAAGCACTTACCCAGGCTAGATGACCCCACCACCACTTGTGTGTCTCAAGTGAGTGCTTCCCATCTACTGACCTAGTTGAGTGGTGATGCTTCATCTGGAAGATTTGTGTGTGTGTGTGTGTGTGGTGTGTGTGTGTGTGTGGGTGGTGTGTGTGAGTGTGTGTGTGTGTGTGAAGGCTGTAGTCTGGGACTACCTTTTCATCTTTTCATCCTTTCATGTGTTCTTTGTTTCTTTCTTTCTGTTTCTCTCTCTTTCTCTCTCATTTTGTTAAGTACTAATTTAATGAATTGTTCTTCTCTGTAAATTTCTCAATCTTTGTATGTCTTAAAATCTCCCTCTGTTATTTCTATCTTCTCTACCTCTTCTCCTGCCTCCCCTCCTTGCCTTGTCTTCGCTGCCTGCTGGATCTGCCTGTTTCTTTCTTCCTCTGAACTCTCTGCTCCCCCCCGCTCTGCTCCGCAGCAGGTTCATTAGGTTGACAGGGCTATGACCCGCAGAGCCCGAGGTTACTCGCGTCCCACTCTGTCAGTCCAGGCATTCTCCGATCACATGAGCTCCTGTTCTCATAAATACTTTACTCGTTTTTCACACCGCTTCAGCCCTTCGGAAGAGATTTCCCACTTAAAACATCGACAAGGCTGTTCTCAGCTCTCCATGCTGAGGAGATCTTTTAATGGTTTTATTAAATGAATATCCTTTCCCTCTCTACGTTGCTTCAGGGAGCAGTTTAAATGAATCATGGAACTTTACTTGCTGGGAAAGATGGCTTTTTTTCCCGCAGTCTGGTGTCTATGCCTTTTTTTGGTGGGGAGGGGGGGTGGGCTCCACAGAGGAGACTGAGTTTCCTGTCTTTGGCATTACTTAAGGTCATTTAGCACCGTATGGCATAAAGGCATGATGTAATCTACAGAACGGCATTGACTCAGACTGACTCTGACTGCTCTTTTTCTCAGAGTGGGAGTGAGGGGAACATTCACAGCCCTACAGGATCTCAATCTATAATTCATCAGCTCATTTGAGCGATTTCTAAAAATCAACCGCTCATTGCAAACTGCTGTTTGACTTCAGTCAATGTGAAAAATAGCATTATATTTCATCATATTTTGAAAATGTTTTTGTGTTGGACTGTAACTTTTGATAGATTGTTTGTTGAATTGGAATGACTTTATAATTACCGTTTAGTCAGTTCTTGATGTGCATTAATTGTCGTGGGAAAGCTTGGCTGCCTCGGCTTCAGGGTACCTGACAGAAAGCACACTCTTGAATGGCCTCTGTCAGCACATTTACATGGTTGTAGAGAACATCTAATCATTGTGTTGTGTGTGACTTTTAAAATGCATGTTAGCATGTTTGTCTGACTGAAATCAAACACAGTTGAATTTCTCATAGTCAGTTTAACACACCCAAAAAATGTGATAACTCCTGTATTTGTAGGTTTAATCGGACCCAAGCTGGACTAGATGCTTTGCGTGTGGTGTTGTCTTTTCCTCTTCGTTTAGAGTATTTATTTTCTGACTAGCCAAGATGAGGGTAACTCTTGTGTATTTAGATAAAGCATATGCATAAACTTATGCACTCCTGTTGGTTCAAAGCAGTGGGACATCTTAAAACACTAGGCATATCCTTAGTTATGTGCACGCGTACTATTGTTGTGCTGTGCACTACACATAAATAAAACAAACAACAGTCCAGTTAAAAGGCAAAGTCAAGACATAACCATAGCTGGACTTGACTGTGCATATAAATTTGCTGTGTTTGTGTGTGTGTGTGTGTTATAGGTGTGTGTACATGTGCGTGTGTGCCTACATGTGTGTGTGTGTGTGTGTGTGTGTTTGTGTGTGTGTGCGTCTGTGTGTCTGTCTATGTGGAGTATGGAGCAGAGAAGAGCAGGGAGCAGCCAAGCCTGACTGTACCCCGGCAGAGCGATTCAGCGCAGACGGCCGCTACCTTTAACTGATTAGGACACTAATTAAAATGCATTAAATAGAATTCCCAGCTGGCGTGGCCCCTAAATCACCACACGCTTTGGCAGGAAATTAATAGAATCACCCGTCATTGTAGATCCGGAGTGCTCGTCAAATGGCCTTTGGGGCGCCTGCGGTGAGCATATTGGGGTTAGTATAGCTCCCACTCTCGAAACCCCTCTCTCTTTTGGAAAGTTTTGTCCAGTAGAGTGGAGGTAGAGGGGTGTGGTGGAAGTTCATGTATGGAGACGGCGGAGGGCCCAAAGTAGTTGCTTGCCATGAAGCTCGTGCCTCTGTCCTGCTTAGAGCCCTCTGCCAATTCATTTCATACATTACCTTCACCACCTGCACCACCTGTGCTGCCAGTCACTGAGGCCAGGCCCACTGCTGATAGCTCACACTATAGGGTGGACGGCTACCTTGTGTGTGTGCCTGCCCTACTAAGTACGCCTTCTGCAGGCATTCTGGGCCTCTTACTGAACCTTTTCATTGTGGGTTTTGTTAGTTTGTTTATTCGTTTTATGTTGTCCCCCAACCCGGTAGGCTGTAATAGGGTATTGTAACTTTCCTTTTTACTGTGTCTGTCCTTGCCTACTTCCGTGTGTGTGTGTATGTGTGTGTGGTGTGTGTGTGTGTGTGTTGCTCACATAAAAAGAACATGTCCATTGCACTTCAGAGTTTAATACAAAGGCTGTAGCCACCATATCTTGGTCCTCCTGCAGGTTGCAGGTTGGAGGCTGGAGTTTGGTTTTGATTGTGGGTATGGGGTATTGATGTGATGTGATGGGACAAGCGTTTGCAGTTGCAACTTCTCCTGTTTTGCTTTGGTCATCTTTTTTTGGTGGGGGGTCTGACAAAGGCACCGCTCCAGTGTTTGTCTTTCACCTCCAGTCTTGACCTTTTAATCTGCTTGCGTTGGTGCTGGCCATTTTGCCCAACATCAGTATGGTTGGGCAGTGCCACTCGTGCCAGTCAGCTTGTGTGGGCGCTCACTGACACGCGGCCCAGTCTGGCACCGGCCCTGGTGCCAACTTTGGCAGTGCTCGCACAGCAACTACTGGATCCTGAACCAAAAACCCAGCCAGAGCAACGTCAGTGCCCGGCCATCTACTCCTACGCCCCATCATCTCACCTCTCTCTTTCTTTCCCTCTCTCTGGATCTATCTCTTTTTCCCACTCTCTCTCCTCGCTGTCTAACTCTATTGTCCTTTACCAACTCTCACTGACACTCTCCATCATTATTTTTTATTGTTTTCTCTTAGTTGGTTTTGCTTTCATTTCACCTGTTCTAAATCTGTCTTTCTATCCTTTTCTTTCTCTTACTTTTTCTCTCTCTCTCTTTCTCACTCTACTCTTTCCTATTTCCCTATATTTCCTATCTCTCTCTTTCTCTTATTTGCCACACTCCCTCTCTCTCTCTCTCTCTCCCCCCTCCCCTCCCCCCCCCCCCCCCCTCTCTCACCTGCTCTGGCTCTGCTCCCTGGCTCAGGACATGAGCCCTCTGACGCCCCACTGAGCCCTGTGCCAGAGTGCTAAAGCTGTTGAGAAACGCTGCCCGACTTTCAATCACACACGGCTCGCGCCGCAAGGCAAAGAGGCTTCCTCACCGCCGTGCATCGGGACATAAAATAAATCATTCCTGGAGGTCTGCGAGGGGGAAAGTGAGTTTTATGGATTTGACTGATGGCGGAGGGGGATCTGCGTGTCCTTTGTTTCGGCAGTCACTGAGTGCAACAACAGTGTCACTCCCCCTGTCACACATCCATTTTACCCCTCTGTCACTGGTCACTCTCTTGGCCCATAAGGAGGCAGTGAGGTGGATGAGACTAGGGAGGTGTGTCAGGCTTTGTAACTCTGTGTTGGGTTGTGTCACAAATGACTGAACTGAATGGAAGGAAAGTTCTTTTTTGTGCTCACTTAAAAACAAACACACACACACACACACACCATAAATGAAAGCCAGTAGCTCTGTGAAAGACCAGGTACCCCTCTTTGGCTCGTTTTTGCATCTAAGTGTGTGTGTGTGTGTGTTGATCAAAATATATCCTGATGCCTCATGTCTAGTGTGTGTGTGTGTGTGGTGTGTGTGTGTGTATGTGTGTGTACATGTGTTTGAGTGTGTAATTGCATATGCAAAGCTCGTTGGATAAATCTGAGACTTTGCAGGTATGCACAGGCAGATAGCAATGCAAGAGGAAAAGTCCTCTCTGCCACATTTCCATTCGGTATTCTTTATTTACTGATCATCAATTCCTGGAGGACCAGGAACACACACACGCACACACACACACACGCACACACACACACACACACACACACACACTCTCACACATAGGGCAGACAGATACAAGACTGAGTCTTGACTCTCATCTGCTTAGACAGCTCACCTAGCGCAAGCGAGGTCCAGCTCACCGTGGCATAGCAGGAAGCTAATGGCAATAATGCAGCATAGCCTAGCGGCACGGTGTGTTGCGTGCATGGGGTAGGAATCATGGTGAGCCCTAGTCCCAACATCAGGACAGCAGAGCACAGCAGAGCAGTAGAGCCACAGTAGCAGCAGCAGGAGGAGGAGGAGGAGGAGGAAGAGTGGAGGAGGAGGTGTAGCCTTAATGTGACAGCAGCAGGACAACAGAATGCAACAGAGACAGGCACTAAAGTGGCATCACTGGACAGCATAGCAAACACACACCCACTGTCTCTTCTCTCTCTCTCTCTCTCTCTCTCTCTCGGTCCTCTCACACGCACATGAGTACATTTGTCTCTCTCCCTCCCTCCCTCCATCTCATTCTCTCTGTCTTTCCATTTCATCTATGCCTCTCCTGTCCTTTTCTTGCTCTGTCACTCTCTCTCTCCTCCCTCCCTCTTTTTCTCTCTCTCTCTTTCTCTCTCTCTCTCTCTCTCTCTCTTCCTCCCTCACTTGCACTGGCAGATCCGGTGTCTGCTCTGTCCTTCTGGACTGAGACAGGCAGAGCAAGGGCAGCGCTGAGTGCTGAGAGCTGGATAACGAGGTAGCAAAGCAGGCAAAAGCTACAAGGCAGTGAGCACGTTAGACAAGCAATTGAGGGAGCCTCATCAGGACAGTCAAATGAAGGCATCATCAAGCTGTTAAGCAATCATCTTTTTGGCCACAGTCGAGGCTTAGGAAGCAGGTTGCGTGTGTGTGTGTGTGTGTGTGTGTGTGTGTGACAAGAGGGTGGGGTGGTGGGGTTGTTTTTTGGGGGGGGGGCGTCGTGCGCATGTAAAGGTTGGGGGGTGGAGGGAGCAGCGTCTGCAGCCTACAGATGGCGCTTTCGGACAGGCACTGGGAGGCCAGCCTTGCGGGGCCTCGGGATGAGGTCATCAGCACGCCACGGAAACGTGTAGGCCCCGTTGCCAAGCGCAGGATCCGCTCCCAGGAGATGGGCCGCGGACGAGCCGCCAGCTTGGACCCACCGGCGGAAAATATTGCGCGAGCGAAGCAGGTGGAGGGTGCCAGCGTCGACGACGCAGTGGAAAACTCGGACGGGCACGGGTAAGGCACTGCCCTGCGTCCGTCCGTCCGTTTGACCGACCACACGTAAAGAGGAGTCAGCAGCGAGTCGGTCGGTCGGCGGGCCATTTGGACGCTCGTGTCAGGCGTCGCGGCAGGAGAGGATGAGCTCATTAGTGGATTATAGGTGAAGCATATGATGCGTTGGCACTCACAGAGCCAAACACCGTCTCAGGTAGCAGGTTACCCAGGTAACTCTTAGTAAAATCTGTGCCAAGTTCCCCCGGCCCTTAATCACTTTTCAGGACCTCTGATGCTAGTTACATTTGCAGACAGTGCAGAAAGCATCACGACTCTCTTCATGTGCGTAGAATCACCTGGCGGTTCAACTGTGTATGTTTGCATGTAGTTCAAGAATTTTAAACTATGCTTAAGTACTTGCAGATATGTTACATATTTTCCTTAATATGTACTGAACTACCAGAACGGAAAACGTTATTTACAGTTTTTTTGTTTTGTTTTTGTCTTGTTTTATTTCGTTTTGTAAACTCCTGACAGTAAACGTGTGTAGTAGGCCATTTCAGCACTGTGGTTCTGTCTCAGAGATGCTTGGCAGGCAGGAGAATAGAGAGGATGAAAAGAAGAGAGAAGAAAAGAGTGCGGGAGAGAGAGGGCGAAATAAAGAGTGAGTGGGGGGAATGGAAGAGGAGAGGAATGCATAACGAGGGTGAGGAAACGAGGCCATCAACGGGCCAATTCAATTAGACGCAGGAGAGGGACAGCACATGTGATTAATCAAACAGAACCTCATTCACGGAGGCCTTCTCAGTCTCTCAGCCGGCTGGCCCGCTGGCTGGCACACATCGCACTCACACTCACACACACACACACACACAAACACATACATACACAAACACAAACACAAACACACACACACACACACACATACACAGAAGCGGAATTTACTCACTTCTCGGGGTTCAGGAGCAGTAAGGGAGCTGTTTTTGGAGACTGCTACTTTGCACATACTGATGAGAAACAGTGCCCTCTACTGACACAGATTAATTACAGCACCTGCCAGAGCAAAGAAGGCTCATTTACCTTCCTGGAAAATGGGGACGATTCGTCTTTGAAGATCATTTAAACTTGCCATACGTTCCCAAATTTCCATTTCATTTGTTTTCTGGCAGCAGGTATACAAATGTTCAGCTATTTTCCTCTTATTAATGTGTGTGTCTGTGTGTGTGTGTGTGTGTGTGTGTCTCCTCAGATCTAACTGGCTGAAGCCCTGCTGTGGGCGAAGGGCAGCGCTGTGGCAGGTGTGTTTGCTGAGTGCGGGCTTTAACTGCTTCTTGGTGGCCTGTGTCATCCTTGTGGTGGTCCTTCTCACTCTGGAGCTCCTGATCGACACCAAGCTCCTGCAGTGTGAGTAACCCCACACACACACACTCTCTCTCTCACACACACACACACTAAAATATTAGCTTCTCTGGCATGCCTGCCCTTGTGGTGCACATATGCATACAAACACAACCACTCACAGACACCCACAAACATAAGCACACACACACTCACAGAGAGAGATAGAGGTAGACAATAGAACACTTCACAGTGGTCCATACACACACTCTGATACTATTACACATACTCCTGTACAAACATAAGCACCTTTCCATCTCTGTGTGGTTGCTCTAGTACTACACACTCATGTATGCATGCACACACAGACTTATCACACACACACTCACAACCGCTCACCCTCAGCCTGTCAGGAGTGACATTCTCATCTGTGGGGCGTGAAGCTGAACTAATCATTATGTGGCACAGCATAGGCGTGGACACATTCACTCAGCAGTCTGGAGGTGGGAGGTCTGGTCAGGAGTGTGTGTGTGTTGGTGTGTGTGTGTGTGTGTGTGTGCATGTGTGTTTGTGCATGTGTGAATGTTTGTGCGTGCACAAATGTGTGTGTGTGTGTGGGTGTGTGTGTGTGACGTGACAGGGGCAGAGTGTGAGGTAGGTCATGAGTCTTGCTGCGTGTGTCCCTCAAGAGTCCACAGGGAGTGATGGAAGCAGCCTCGATCACTTCGCAAGCAACTTTTCACCATGCCTGTGCTGTTTAGAACACATCATGTCGCATCAAGGCACACTAAGGACAGGACAGAAGGAGACAGAGGGAGAAAAGACAGAGAGGAAGAGAGAGAGAGAGAGACAGAGGAAGAAAGAATGCTTGAGGGATGGAGTATGGGAAAGAGAGGAAGCAAGATAAATGCAGAGCAAGGAGAATCGCCAGGGAAACAAATGGGAAGACAAGGGAGAGCCGACAGATTAATGAACGCAACCACGGGGGGAGATGAATGAACTGATGGACAGATCGCTGAAACGGAGAGAACGAAGACAGATGGGCCTAGGAGGTGGTGCGTGAAAGGAGGGCAAAAAAGATAGATAGCAGAATGAGTGTGTGTGTGAGAAAACAATGGGAGAGGCAGAAAGAGAGCGACAGAAAAAGAGAGAGAGAGAGAGAGAATGCTAGCGCTGCCTCTGCATAGAGGGAAAGCTGAAAGCTCAGGGCGGTGCGTTTTTTTTACACTGATGTTGATGGACGCACAGAAAGTTTCAGATCGGTGTCAGAGGGCGGGGCCTGTCGTAGGTGGGTTTGGCAGGGCGGAACCAGATACCTGAAATAGTTCCAGAACTTTACAATTCCCCCGCTGATGTCATGGGAGACAATAGCTGTCAGTGTTGATGCAGGCGAGGACAGCTGAAAATAGCTACACAGCCGCGGAGTGTTATTTGAATTGGCTGACTGCTCAGTTCTGTACCTGTGCATGCCAGCTAACTACAGTTCACCAGTTCACACACACACACTCACACACCCTCTGACACACACTTGTGCTCATATACACATCACAGCTTACATCACAACTCTCTCACACACTTTCTCTTTCTAACATACACACAGCAGTTCCAGCAAACAGTGACCCAGTTTGCTGCAGTGCAGAGTTTCTGTGTGTGCTGACATAGACACCCAAAGTAATTTGGGGTCATGATCTTTAACCTTTGAACTTGACGTTTGTTGTTTCTCTAGTCAACAATGCCTTCCAGTTTGCCAGCATCATTCATTGGATCAGCCTTGTCATCCTCTCCATCTTCTTCACAGAGGTGAGTTGCCACAAAGCACTATGGGTAATGAAGTTCTTTTCAAAGTGTGTTTAACACTAGTTACTCATCCCTTTGGTCAGAGCTGCTGTAGTTGCTGTACTTTAAAGAGTGGTGGGGCTTGGGAGGTCCATCATGTATTCAGCATGAGTAGAGATGAATCAGGTAATTTGGTCATAAGCCTGTGCTACTGCATACACACGGGCCAGTATTGTATTACACCTATGTAGAAGTGTTCTGCGTGTGTGTGTGTGTGTGTCCGCGTGCGCTTGTGTGTGTGTGTGTGTGTGTGTAGGTGTGTATGTGTGTGTGTGTATGTTGGGGTGGGGTGGGTGGAAGGGGCATATATGTGTGTGTGTGTGTTTGTGTGTGTGTGTATGAGTGTGAGTGAAGCATATCCCTCTATGCTACTTTCCGTAGCATTCGTCACAGTAAATTAGTAAATTTATGGTTTACTGACAGATATGAATCAGGAGTTTAATTGTTTGTGACTGAATGAAGTGGAATCATTAGAGGGCATTTGTTATTAAACAGCTTTCAAGCCCACCCCCAGCGCCTCACCCCTCCCACCCTTTTCAGCAGGCTGTTTCCTGATTGGTGCACTCGCGAACTTCTAATGACAGGCCTCTCTGTCGTGTTTACTTCCTTGTCAGTTGTCACGGTCACGGGCCTGATTGATGGCCTCTGCAATATGGCCATCCTAAACCAGTCAGAAGTCGGGCCCACTGCTCCATTGATTGCCGTGTCCTCGGACACGGAGGCATTTGTCACTGTTTCCATTCTCCTGTGCTGTGCCTGTGCTGGTCCATTCACTCCATTGGCTCTCTCACTGAAATTTTTCCAAAGGTGTTTTACTGCTTGGTTTGGAAATCAGTGGTGTGTCCCTATACGCCTCCCAAAGGAAATGTGCTATGGACTAGGATACTGTATGGCAAAATATGTTTGTTTGAGGCATTTAATTATACTGACAGTAAAATAAGATGTGGAGGGTATTAGAATGCTTTTATGAAGATGGATTGCAGAGGTGTGTGTGTGTGTATTGTAATTTTGCAAAGAGCATAAAGAATGGG